>JAFVLL020020416.1:0-40000 GCA_021397915.2 Tor tambroides | reverse complement strand
GACCCTTATGTTGTTTCAAACCTGTATTAATTTTTTTTTTCTTCTTTGTGTGGAAAGAAATGTTGTACTGGTCACTGAAGCCAAGTGATTCACTAAAAAATAATTTAATGTCACTACTGCTTTTATGAATGCACCAGGGTGAGCTAGATTTTCATTGAATAAAGACTTAAATTTTGCTCTGTTTGTCTCAGAAATATAGACTATTTCAGTAATGCTTTTATGGTGCGTTTTTCTTTTTGAAGATTAAAAGCTTTAGAAAATAGACCAGTAAATGATTATAAATGTATTCATTTGTGTTGTATGGAGGAAAGAAAATCATACAGGTTTGGAACAACATGAGGGTGAATAAGTGCTGACAGAATTGTCATTTACACTTTAAATGGCATCACAAACCTTTGAGTGTTGTTCTGTATAAGTCATGTGTGTCGTTCTCTCAGTACGCTCTGGAACGCTTAAAGGTCATGTGTGAGGAAGCCCTTTGCAACAGCCTCTCGGTGGAGAACGTGGCAGACACCCTCATCCTGGCCGACTTGCACAGCGCAGAGCAGCTCAAAGCACAGGCCATAGATTTTATCAACAGGCAAGCTCCGCCAAAGAAACTCTTCTTGATAAATTCCTGCTGCCATGGCTGTTTACCAGCCTGAGAATGAGAGTGTTTTTCTTCTATCTTATCCATAGGTGCAGTGTCCTCCGACAGCTGGGCTGTAAAGATGGGAAAAACTGGAATAGCAAGTATGTAATTAGCTGATATGTGTGACACAAGATTAATACCGAGCTCTTATCTGCTCTCTTAGATGCATTAGAATTCATTGTTTTAGGTTCTGGGCAGCCCGAGCTGCTTGGCTGGTACCCACAGCCCGCATATCTCCTGATACCGGTTATTAATAGACTCTGACTGTCTGAAACGTCAAGGAAGAGAACATTTCTGCATTATAAACATATCACAAAGTCGCTATTATAGATCCCTGGCGCCCTGCTGATTGTACTCCTTAGAACGGCAGCAACGCCTGCATTAGTGCATGCCTACTCGGAGGAAAATGGTCTTTTGTATAAATAGACGGTTGCTTGAATCTCCCATGTGCACCGTTGAATTGAGCCTCTCTTACCTTGTTTTTTTTTACTCCATTAGACTGGATTAATCCACACTGCTGTTATCGATTTTTAATGTGTCTTGTGTTAATACTGAAACGTCTTCACCCTCTCCTGACAGTCACGCCACGGACATAATGGAGACCACGGGCTGGAAGTCAATGATCCAGTCTCATCCTCACTTAGTGGCGGAGGCTTTCCGCGCGCTCGCGTCAGCACAGTGCCCCCACTTCGGTCTGCCCAGGAAGCGCCTAAAACAGTCGTGACGATGTTCCCGCTGCTCTCTTGGGCCTGTCCTGGGGCAAAAGCCAGAAAACTGCAGAGTTTCGACTCTATCCCATTGTCATCCGACCCGACAGCACGTGACTGGGACAGGCTGGCTTCTAAACGGCAGCGAAAGCTGTTCACACCCTTTCTGAGCGATGGGTTCGGCATCTGAGCTTTATTTTGCGAATCTTTCTGTCACTTCAAACAGCCTTAAACTATCTACCATGACTCTTGTGTGGAGTATTTGAATTCTCTCAGTTCTACTCTGTGCCTGCCTTGTCCCACGAGACCAGGCCTCTTCCCTGTTGCACTAGTTCCCAAAGTCTTGCTGTTTTATACGGCGCTTCCTTGGAATGCGTCAGGAGTTTGATCCACGGGAAATAGTATATATTCATAATGTTTAGTTGTGCGACTAGACATGAAATAAATGTTAACACAATGAGTGCAAGGTCATTTCTTTACACTTTTTGAAAAGATAGCTATGCCCCATATTGATGGCACGATTTCTATGTAAAGACAGTTTAACCACGGGGGGAGGAGAGAATACTAGTACTATTCCATATTGTGGGAAAATATGCATTTCAAATATTTGTATTGATGTGTGTGACAAGGAATTATTGTTTGTGTCCTGCCCCTTGACCTGTGAAAACATTCAAAGTGTCATCTATTCACAATTTTACAAACGGTTACATTTTTAGACTCGATAGTGTTGCTTCCCTTGAATTGGTCTGCCATATACAGACAAGTAGTTTGAAGTTGTCTGGCCCATAATGCATTTGTGTAACCTGATTGAACTGGTCAAGACAATCCATCTTCAAACACGCTGTCCTCTGTGATCAGGAAATGTTTGGATGCTGAGCATCAGAGTGTTGCATTACTGTGTATGTCACATGGATGGATTGATGAATGTGTGATTGGAAAATACAGATAGATTGATTGTCATCGGTCTATCAGAGTTTTTTGTTTTGAGCTGTGGCGTTACAGTCGAACTGACAGTGATTTGGAGGAGGACTCTAAATTGTGTCATGCTGTACTGACTTGTTCTGTTAAAGGACATGTTTTGTGAAGATTCTGGAATTTGTTCCATCTTTTAAAAAATATTGTCTGCGAGAATGCCTGCATTAACTCATTAAAAATGTTTTTCAGCATTCAGTGGTGTTTTACATATGGTTTATATACTTCCATTCAAAAGTTTGGGGTCTGTAAGATTTTTTTTTTTTTTTTTTTAAGGAGTCTTGTTTTGTTCACGGAGACTGAATTTTATTTGATTTAAAAAAGACAGTAAAAGCAGTAAAATCATTTTCATTCAAAAAAAATGTCTATTTTAATACTGTTTCCTGTGATGACAAAGCTGAATTTTCAGCTCCAGTCTTCAGTGTCACATGATCTTTTAGAAATAATTCTAATATGCCAAATTGCGGCTCAAGAAACATTTCATATTATTAATGTTGAATACATTAAATTTTTTATCAGGATTATTTGAATAAAAAGTTCAAAAATACAGCATTTGAAATAGAATTATTTGTCTTTACTATCATTTTTCATCTAATTAAAAGTACTAATTATTTTAAAGAAAGTCTTACTGAAGTTTTGAATGTATAGATATTACATTTACATTATATAAAAGTTAAGGAAGTAGTCTCTATAAGTAGCTTATTACACTGTTATGACTTATATAATAAGATTTTTTTTTCATTAAGGGCAGTGTTTTACTTCATGATCTCATCCTGAAGAGTTTGTTATAGTTATTACGTTTAGCAAGAAGTGAAATGTCATCTGCAAAATGATTAATGTTTTGACATTTTGGTTTGGTTATTTGTGTTTAACACATTTCAAGAAGGTGAAAAGAGGTGATGAAATGGGCAAAAAGAACAATATAAGAACAACCGGCCATGGAGTTGAACTGCAAATTGCATTTTGCTAAATATAATAGTCATTTTGTGATTGATTAAACATTGCAGTGTTATTCTAAACACTAAACAGCATTAGCACAATTGTTCCTGGCTTTGTAACTGCAGCGTAAGTTGTGGTACCGCGACCATCGCCATTTCTGCAGCAGTTGAAACGTATTGCTCTCGCACCCTCCATGATGGGGAAATCAGGGCTAATTAAAGCGAACAGCATGCAGTCCGTAATCCGAGCTATCAAACACACATCTTTTCCCCGTGCCAACATGCCGCTTCATGCCGACCCTTTTCTGCGGCTCCTAGGGAACTCTGATAACATCTCACTATTAGAAAACCTCTCTCCCACTCCTGTCTGTCTGGAAGACAATTTTTAAGTGCACCACTGAGCTAATGAGACGTTGCGGGTTCATACAGTTGTTCTTTTTTCCATCATAGGACAATTCAGTTTTGTCTTTTGTTCTTTTCTTTTCTTCTGTGTGAATCAGATGGTAGGAGGCCGTCTATGTTGAAAGCCAAAAACATGACAATCCGTTCTGAAAGAAACAAAAGGTTAACATTTGAGGAAGAGTCCATCGTTTTATGCACATAAACTAATGTAACACGGGTCTATACATCAGAAAGCTCTTTATTGAATATGATCATGTATTAGAGCTCAGTGAAATGAAACACATCACAGGATGTAATGTTTTTATCCAGAGGTAATGTGATTTTGCAGGATATTTTACTGACTGAAGAATCAGTGTTTTATGCGATCATAAAAACAACGGAGGATATGCAGATCTTTCACTACAAATCTCACATATACTGTCTGGATATGTTTAAATTTGTGACAGTCATACTGAATAAAACCAATAAATTAACCCTCTATGGTGCAATTTTGCTATATGGCAGCATCATTTTCCTTCACTGGAAAAAATTAACTAAGACGATGTTTGAAATAAAAGGATATTTTAAAAATATAATGTTTTTAAGCCACATGACACTTGATATTCTCACTCACAGGGAGGAACTTCAAAGTGCTCTATAAATTGCTTTACTGAAGGAGAATGAAGTTATTTAGAGAAATATTTAGGTACAAACAATAAAGGTGTGCAACGATTTATAAAAGAAACATGAATTTAATAATCAGAGAGGAAATTATCCACATTGTAAAAAAAGATTTTTCAAAGTATTTTACAAGACAAAACGATTTCTGTCTTTGACTTAAAAAATAACTTAATTCAGTATGTTACTTGCAATTTCTTTGTGAAATTTACTAATAATTTCAGAGCGGAAATTGTTCAATTGCAAATTGGTGCAAATGCGAACCATAGAGGGTTAAAAGAAAGCTGGAAGCTCACAGGTATTTTCCTTGAGCGTTTTTTTGTATTTTACAGATATTGAAAGCAAACATAAAGCGTACAATCTGCTGAAAAATAAATCTGTGACAAGCTAGATGACTCAAATCTATATCTACTTGATTTAACTCTCAAACACCAAGGCCTGGTTTCACAGACAGGGCTTAGACTAAGCCAGGATTAGGCCATAGTTCAATTAGGACATTTAAGTAATTTTTATAAACATGCTTAGAAAAAAACATTACTGGGGTGCATCTTGAGACAAAACAAAGGCACTGATATATTTTAAGATCAGTCAGTGCAAGTTTATTTCAGTTGAAACAGCTAAGACTTACATTTTAGTCTAGGACTAGGCTTAAGCCTTGTCTGTGAAACCGGGGGTAAAAGTAGGAAAATTGTTATGCTGGATTGATAGATTAAAGAAACAAATTCATCCTTTAAAGGCAAAATACACACGGTTTTATAGTCACATTTATACACTATTCACAAAATTGCACACAGAATTATAAACTAAATACAATTATAAACAGCTATCTTTGTATCGACATGTTCTTGATGCTAATGTTCATGTGGAAAGACAATTAGAGTATCAGTACAGTTAATTATCCATCTGATTCTTCACTTCGAGCAGAACTGCGATCCAGATCAGTCACCCTTGATATGAGAAAAAATGAAATAAATGGCCATAATCTGTTTGGCACACACATATATGGAACCTGAGAATTCCAGTTCTGATTATCAGACTATGGCATTTCAACTGGTTCATTGTGACACACTGACATTTAGACTATAATGTGCAAACAAAAATGATTCCTTTGAATGATCTCCATATACTGTTTTAAATTAGGAAAGACTCAATACAAGGTAGACTCGCATATTGTATTAAATTACCCTCATGTGCAGAAATGTCTGTATTTACTCCTGACACATTTTCACTTTTCCAGGAACAGAGGACACGAAAGAGTTTGATTCCAGTCCAAAGTCACTGGTATGAATAGAGGTTTGCTACATGACTGACATGCTAAATTTCAGTTTTTGGCTCCGGTCCCCTCTGTCATGGTTTGTAAGTGAAATTTCCCACTATAATTAATGTTAATTAGAGCCTGGAAATGTGGATCTCTGTGGCAAGACCATGACAAAGGGTTGTTACCCGGCTGCCAGATTCACTAAATCCACCTGTCCAATGAAATGTGCTCTCGTGAGACATGGCAAATTACTCTTTGAAATTATACACAAATCTCAATTCACAGATCTTTTGTGAAATGCGAAATAACTAAGTGTAATTTGTATGTGATGTCTTTGCTGAATGATTTAACCCGTTCACATTTATCTTGACAACTGCATAAACGCTTCACACAGTTTGGTGCTGAACAAGAGGCCACATTGCTCAATAAAACACGCAAACACTAACACACACACACACATAAACCTCACAATAAAAAGGTGTTTCACGTATAATCTATCCTCTGTAGGTCTGTGATTTATTAGCTTGACAAGTAGCGAAAGATGGTGTGTTTTCGGAAAACAAATTCCCAATGGAACTTGAACCGTGGAATGGATGCGGGACATTTAAAGCCAAAAACAAAAGTGCTGATCAGTTATTTTGCCATCAAACGTCGTGACTGCCTAATCACAATAGGCCAAGGCGATGCCAGTAGTGTAGCCTAATGCGAAACATCTGGATTTATTTTCATTGCTTCTAAATCAGATGAAACACATGGTGAAAATGTGGTTGACCGTTCTCACTGTCTAGGACGGACTGGATCTTAACCCGTGGATGCGTACGGCGTGTCACTGTGATAGTTGTAATCTGGGCAGATTTTCTGCACCAGTTTATAGTCAGTGCTGTAGAAGGCGATGTAGATGCATATGACTTTGAAGGGCTTCGAGCAGAGCCAGGACACGTGGCTCTGGGTGGATTCTTGGTAACACGTGTTGGACGGGTCATAGCTGCAGTGTGAAGTCTTTTTGCTGCGGTCTGTTTTCTGGTACTCGATACGACAGTTGAAAGATTTGGAGTCTTTCGTCTCCAGGGTGGACTGCTGGGCGATCTCAAACTCCACCACCTTGGAAGGCGGCACCAGGCTTACGGAGACGTTCCCCAGGCCCGTGGAGTTGTGGCGGAAATAAACGCTGAAGGTGCCATTGCCATGGTCTACTATCTTGCCTGTAATGAGGAGATTGAGTTTCACAGTTTTGATGTTGGAGTTGAAGTCACCCCAGCCGAACATTTTTTTAAACTTGCCCGTTTTCACGATGGGTCTGCGTTTAGTCCTACTCTGTGCCTCTCTGACATCTGTCTGGTTAGATAACCAGTCCCAAGAGTCCTCGATGTTTTCCAAATATGTAATCTCCCTCCTGTTGCTCTTGAACCCAGGGGATCCCCGGGCGAAAAGGCGCAGGGGGTTGAGAACGCGGGGGTTGGCGCTTTTGGGGGAGGGGTGCTCCTCGTTTTCAGCCTCCCCCCAGTCCACAAGCCCCACCTCTGGAATATGGACTCTTCTGCATGTCACCTTCCAACAACACTGAGAAAAGCACAGACACACAAACATGAGAATCCATAAAACTATATGCAATGTTATATACAACATCTATAACCTATACAAATCTTTATTACACAACTGTAAAGTGGCCTTGTTTCCAGAATTATTTTGCCCGTATATTTTTCCCAAAGAGATTTTTTTTTTAAATCATTTAAGAGAGTTATAAGCCATGAACCTAACCAACCAGGTATGAGGTGAATGTTTATTGCAAAATATGCATATTAGGCATAAAAATATTGTTACTGCACATCATTTCATGGAGGTGGGTAGGCACTAAATAGTTCTATTGCCATTATTTACTTGTCGCAATTCTCTGAATTAAATAATGCAGACTGATGGCTTCAACAAAAGCATATGCCATCAATTAACAACCTTGTAGCTTTTTAGTCTTTATGAATTAATCAACTCATTCGTTCAAAACACTGATTCTTTCAGGAACAATGTCTATTTCTATTTTACAATTTCTGATCTTAATTAGCTTGCTATGGTATTCCAAATTCAGTCTGTCTTCATGAGTGAGTCAATGAATCTTTCATTCAACCGATTCGTTCCTTCATGATTTTCTTTTCAGCTGTTTTATAAAAGCAATATCACAGCCATGCTGTTGGTATGAATGTTAGCAGAGCTGTTATCTTTGTCCAGATCATTGCTATAATTTAGGTTGCATTAAACAGGACTGATGTTAACCTTAACGTCTTCAACAAAAATGAACAAATCATGAATAGTTCTACATGTGACGACTGTCTTGGTAATATATTTGCACCTTTAGTGTTGTAAAATACATCCAAATGATCTGCAAAGGGTAAACATGAAATTATTTCTGCAATACACTGCAGTGCTGATCCTATGTGCCAAATAACCTTTTTGCTCCAGGATTGAGTTCTGGTCCACTTAAGATAAAGTCTTAATAATTTGTAGAAATAAGCCAAACTAGTTTGGCTGGTAATTAGCGCAGGCTGCCATCCTGAGGCACGGCTGAGAGGATCATTTGCTGAAGCAGATGTGAAAGTAGGGCTGTTTGAAATCGCACAGACGAGCAACCCTGTATTTTCTCTATAATTACTAATTTTGCTGTAAGCTTAACAGCAGCGGATGAAAACTCAGTCAGCAAAGGACTACAGTCATGAAGACATTTCCATCTAAAATGGTCAGAGGCTGTGCTTTATCAAATATGGTCAAAAATCTTACGTAAACAAAATAAGATTTCTGATTGTCTGTGTAAACTTTAAAATGGGTGTAAAATGTTGTTGTCAAATAACGCAACAGCTTGAGAACATCATGCACAACATTATAAATGATGCAAACAGCCAGTAATAGCCCAGTCATTTGAAAGTTCCCTGTATAATGTGAAATCAATGTGTCTCCCATGGATTGGGGGGTCTGTTCATCTATCATTCTTCACAAAACTTAATTAAGACAATACCTCCATGTAAAAACAGAGAGAGAAAGAATGCAGTGTACATTTCCGTAATGAATTTATGGGCTGCAGGTGAATCTTTCCAGCATCGTCTGGAAGTCCACTGAACAAAGGCTGAAGATAACCCTCAATGGAAATGAGAAAAAAAGAAATGGAGATTTATTTATTCACTTTTGAGTGCCCCTGGTCTTGTACGATGTTCACTAAACTAGAGCGCTCATATCTCTGTTCTCTCTCTTGGTTGTGAGTCGCTTCATTTTTCATTTCGCAGGCCTCAATGACTTGACAAGAGAAGATGAATACCATTCACATTTAGAGAAATTGTGGTGAGAGACAACTTCAGGTGAAGCAGGAAGGAGATGATAATGCTAATGTGGAAGCAGTTAAAGGATGATGAAGAACTGGGGAAATTGCTGTGACAAGTAGAGGGATCACAGGCAAAATAAAACGCTTTACTGCCTTGAGAGGAAAACTTAAAAGGTTGTGCTGACAATTGGTCCCAATCCTTTCCCTCTCTACCTCACTCATGCTCTCTCTCTCTCCTACATGTAGGGTGGCAGTAATTCTACTCGTATTTTGGTAATGTGTTTGATGTCTAACTCGAGGGAAGGACTGAAGCTGTGACTCTGGTAGAGGTAAGGCGTACAGCGTTTGCTGAGAGGGAAATCTAAGGATGTTAATTAAGACTTTAACTAAACTTCAGTACTGTCCTGCAGGCTAGAGTCAGAGTAATAGAAAGATATTTACCTTTCATTTTCTGCTTACTCAAACAGCAGTTGTATAATTCCTCTCAAGTTCACACAAGTGTTCTATCAGAATGACCACAGTTCATCACATTAACTATGATCAGGTAATGTTTGACAACCCGAAACTGTCCAGATACTCTTTGGCATCATTTTTAACTGTATACAATAGTTGTAATGATTCTAAAATTTTAAACCCAAACCTTAAATGTGTCTATTTTTATATATATTTTCCTTTTTATTTTACATATCTAACCCATCTATAATATAAATATACATACAGTACATGTGTGGTGGTGTGTGTGTACACATATATTTTATTTAAATCTATATAAAAAATGATTTATGCTACCATTGTAAAATCTGGGGTCTGTAAGATTTATTAAATATTTTTTTACACAGTAACACTCAAAAATACATATTATTACAGTGTATTAGATTGTGCAATCAAATATATGTTTTCTATTGAATTTATTTTAAAATTAGTATGTAGAAAGTATTAATAACTATTTAATCCTGTAGTGGCAAAGCTGAATTTTTATTAGCATTACTCCAATCTTCAGTGTCAAATGATCCCTCAGAAATCATTCTAATATGCTGATTTGGTGCTCTTATTATTATAAATGCTAAAAACATTTGTGCAGCTTAATGATTTTCTTTAAAACTGTGATCCATTTTTTGTTTGTACATTTCTTTGACAAATAGAAAGTTCACAAGAACAGAATTTATTTGAAACAGAAATCTGTTATAACATTATAAATGTCAGCCTGTCACTTCTGATCAATTTAATGCACAAGTGTTAATTTCTTTAAAAGAAAATTCTGACTGACCTCAGACCTTTTAATAGTAGTGTGTGTATATGTAAATACATGTATACATAGATGTCAGTATATATATATATAAAATATATATACTGATAAATATCTGTAATTTGATAAGGTATTGTACAATGTGTCAGTCACCCACAGCAAAAGCTGGCCTAGTGACAGCGTCATAATATGACATCCACAAAGTGAGAGAAGAATCAGTCTAGACGTTCATCTGTAATGAGCATTATGGAGCAAGCTGTCTGCCAGTCCCTGGGGTGGACATATCTTTTACGGCTTGACATAAAGGTAATTGCCGTGGTGACCAGAACTAACCCTCTAGAAAGTTATTAAGAAGTCAGGGACATCTCAGTGGCGGATCATGGATGAAGATGCTGTTAAAATGCATTTGCTTCGTCTGGCTGTAGCACACCTTTGATGGCTGTGATGGCTCTCCAGCCCCAGGGCATGAATCTGTTTGGATGTCAGACCTGCACCTTCTTGTCATTTTCCATCCATTTCTCTTTCTTGTGCTGTCTCCCTGTTTCTCAGCCCCAGAGACTGTTTGTACAGCAAAGTGGTGCAGCTGTGATTTGTACCTTATTTTGAGAATTTACTTCCTTCTATTTTATATTCTGCCTTTGTTTAAAGTGATAGTTCACCTAAAAGTGAAAATTATGACATTATTTAAGACTGAAATATTTGCAGTCTGGATGAGTCAACGGTAGTTGCCACAAGTCAGAGCAAATCTGTGAATACTGGGCAGTCAGAGTTGATGGATTTCACAGAAAACCAGATTTTTAGTACACATTCTTTTCAACAAGGCATGTTTCTGTGTCTGGGGACAATTTGAAAGTTGGGTAGTGTGTAATCCTAATTTGTTTAGTGTATGACGCCCAGTTTTTCTCTGTAACCAGTTTTAAAGTTAGCAAGTGTATGATGCGTAGTGTTCTAAAATCTGTTCAGATTTGAAAAGACCTGCAGTGCATTCCAGCTTTTCACCCTCACCCTCATGTCATTCCATTCCACCTGTATGATGTTATTTTTTTTTCAGTGGATAATTTGTTTGAACAATTGTATACAGTACAACTTAATGTGACATGGCTGTTAAGTTCCAAAAATGACAAAAAACACCAGAAAGCACAATGAACATAGTAAGACTTATGCATGATATTTCATGTTTTATGTAGTCATATAATAGTTTTGAATGAGAAACAGAAGTTTACTGTAAGTCATTTTTTAATAACAATAGTTCCCTCAACCAAAGCTCAAATCGAGGCCATGTTTGTGTCAAGAACTCAGAATTGTTGCCATTTTAGTCTGTTCCTTGCACTATTAAATGACTTCAGAAGTGGAATATAGTTACTCATTCATTCATTCAATCTTTTATTATTATGGATTAATTTATGCATGCCTGTCTTTTTGAGGGACTTGAAAGACATCACTATAAGAGCTGTGATTTACAAAAAAAATACAGGTTAGGTATGACTCGTGGATCAGTAAATGACGATAGAATATTAATTTCTAGGTGAATTATTCCGTTTTAATACATAATTCCAGTAGAATAACCTAAATTTTATTTTATTTTATTGGCTTTTTGTTTTAACTAGGGCAGTAAAGAGTGAGAAGGAGGGGGGGGGGGGACTGGATTGGGACATGAAAGGCTGAATTCAAACCTGAATGACTCTTATGTGTCATTAGCATGTGTACTACACTTAAGTGGGTCGACCATCTGATATCACCTAAACCTACTCTGATGTTCTTAAACAAAAAACACCTTAGCACACTGTCATTAAATACACAGCACACAATATTCAGGCCAAATTGTCTATAGCAATAAACACATAAAAGAGCATTTGTTTTAGACAAATCACCCATAATTCAGCCAAACTGCAATTTCTTTTTAAACAGTACTGAACATGGCAGCAGCTGCCTCTCCATTACCCCTGTCCAGCCCACTGTTCCTCCCCAAAGTCGCTGTCATTTTACTCCTACCTTTGTCTCTCTCTCTCTTCGTCTCCCGCACTGTTTCTCCAGTGTGGTGTTACATGGCATTTCATTTGTAATGATTCACAGAAAGAGCAGTTTCAAGAGAAGGCCTCAAAGGTCTGGAGGAGGCAGGTGGGGGCATGAGTCTACACACGGCCTCAGAATAGATTGCTACCCTGATGGGTGAAACAGCCGCACACCCGAAACCCATCACTCTTAATCAAGAGCCGGGCTGCTAACAAATGGCAGGTGTTCAGTGGAGAGGATCAAAGAGAGAAATCCTCACCCTCAGCCGGGACTGATCGCTGTAGCACTGTACGCTGTGCTGCATGTCTAATGCCATATAGTCCCCCCTGTCATTAGCACCTGACCCTTACAGCGCCAAACGCTCATGCATGGCTGCCTCAGTCACCGGACCCTTAAATCATCCGGTCAGAACTGTAGCCAATCAGAGGTACAGTCGCTTTCAATGACTTGCAGTTAAAATGATGTGAGGCCAATGAAATGCATGCTTGAACATTTGTATGGAACTCTGCATTAAAATTTTCATTCTGAACATTTCAAAACTCATGCTCTTTAAAAACGTTAAAGTAAAATAAGAAAGATTAATAAGAAGACCCGCACGTGTGCCAGTCACTTTCTCTGCTTCATTTCTCTGGTAAGAGGGTCATGTTGCGGTTATGCATCGTGAATGTATAACTAAAAAGTATCTCATGAATCTATAGATTTAATCTTTTTAGTAACAGCAACTAAGTGTCATAAAGCAGAGGTTCACAACCAGGGGTCCAGGGCTCAGAAAACCTCAGAAAACTGGCCTCAATATGACAAAACAAGCTTTAAAATTAAAAGCTTTAAAATTGTTTCTTATTTAAATTTACTCTCTAAACAACTTCTTTAAAGAACCATGGTTCCCATGTCTTGTATACTGTATGACGTAGCCTAATTGTAAAAAGTGTTATTTCTAGATCTAGAAAAGTCAATAAATTAACAGAAAATAGTTTTTTTTTTTTTCCAGTTATGCCCAACTCTAAAATATTTTATTGGATAGATATTGTGTGTAAAATATATACATACCTGCATATATAAGCAAATCACAAACAACTGGAAAACTGTCATGTAAAACTCATGTAAAATGAATATTAATTGGTTAAAAAGAGTAGTTAAAAAGAATATTCAGCTCTTGAATAATTTAAATTATTTTAGTAACTTTTGTTTATGAACATTCCTAGTTTCTGTAAATTAAAAAATGGGGAGGGGCCTTCAAATTTTCTTGTGGACAATGGGGATAATAGGGCTGTCCATCGCTTAGAATATTTAGTGGTTAATAGCATTTTTTTCTGTAGCTAACATTATCACATGTAGTTCCTTCTTAAGGATTAACATAAAATGTCTAACCTACCTCTAATAAAAAACCTTTAATATAAAAAGCAGCTGGTCATTTTCTGTCATTGCTCTCTGCATATCAATCATATTTAATTATTATTATAGGACAACTAACAGAAAATTAACTTATTATTAACCAATTAACCAATTATTTTTCGTTTCCTTGGGTCTGCTGACATCGGGATTTTTGGGACGGGGCATGCAGTTGATGTTAACAGAATGAAACCGTTATAATAACAAATTAAACTAATGTGTTAACAGCTTTAAATATGTTTAATTAATTGCATGCATTAACATGCTCTAAATATAAGTCAACAACTGTGGGATCAAGCTGCCGAAAAATATGTGAAACAATACAATATTCCAATACAATGGAATCAGACAAGGTGCTATTGCGTTGCGTTATACTGTACATGATTATAATCTGTTAACAAGACCAGGACTGTTAAGTGAGGAGTGATTCTTGTTCTTTTCCCCTTTAATACCTGACGGTTTTTTGTTCCACACTCTGCTGGTTAACTATCATCCCATCAACACCTCTACAATCCTATTATACCCATCTGTCTGATCTTTGTTCCAACAAATGTGTCTGACATTTCCTCAGCAAGAATAACAGCTATGATCACAAGTTTCACATGCAAAAACAGCACTGGAGAGTAACGATCAGGAAAAAAAATGTGCATGAAAATGTACACAGCACTTTAAAATTCCTGATTGGGAACACTTTTGATGTTCCGTTTCCAAAGGTACTTTGTTCACCTTCTTAATTTCCCTCTTTGCTTTGGATGAAGATCATACAAATATAAATAGTGAGAAGCACACGTGTGAAGCATATGCAGCCAGCCCTTCCTATCTGTCAGCGCAGCATTAGAACTGACAGTACATGTCTTTTTTCTTTGATTAGGATGAATCCTAACTGTTTTTAGACATACCAGTCTCTTTTTGAAGACAATGAAGCAGCAGGAAAAAAAAGATAAGTCTTTTTGGTTTCTCATAGAGATGATAGTTTCTTCACTGAAGAGCGCTGACATCAAATTAAAAGTGACAAAATAAGAGACGAAGGGATGAATTAAAAAATCCAGATGAAGAAAAGGTTCTAAACCTGTATGACTTTCTTTTTTTTTTGTAACACAAAAGAAAGTATTGGAAAAATAGCTCTGTGTGTGTGTGTGTGTGTGTGTGTGTGTGTGTGTGTGTGTGTGTGTGTGTTTTGACTGCCCATACAGTGAAAGCTAAATACATCTTTTGCATTCTGCAAGAAAATAGAAAGTAACACAGGTTTGGAATGACATTAAGGTGAGTAAATGATTGCAAAATTTTCATTTTTGGGTACTATACCTTTAAGTATGTTTCTGTGTCCGAAGTTGCTATTAATACTGACAGAGTGTACCAAAGACGTCTAAACAAAGAAATTAGTGAAGTAAATAAATGACCACAGGTTGTGGGTACATGACCACACTAATAAATAACGCACAAACACATGCCAGCCCTTGACGTACACACTGGGTCACAGAGATGCTTCACAACACATCTATCATGATATAAAGACTGCAATATACAGGCCTGTCCTTCAGCTCTGGAACACTCCGAAATCACAGTTTCCAGCCCATAAGTGGAAAAGCATTGATTTTATATCTCAGGTAATGGATGACACTGCCATTACATCCACGACAAAAATAAATGTCAGAACTTCGGCAAATGACATTAACATAAACTGTCTGCTGTGTGAGACACACATTCAGGATTAAATTTTTCATATTAAACCTTTCAGAGAAACTAAACACATTTCAACTGACTTATGACCCAAAATAACTTAAGATTTGTTGTAATTTATTTAAATTTTTAGATTCCTACAATAATAAATGAATGCTAATTTATGGAAATCTATTTTTAAAAATAGGGCCAAAAATTGCACTGCATGCTAATTTGTACAGTCCTCTGAAGCAAAAATAAAAAAAAAAATAAAAAATAAATAATAATAATAATAATAATAATAATTATTATTATTATTATTATTGGAGTGGTGAGAAATCCAAAAACACTGTTTCATGTTTCTCTATATCAGAATGTTCTGTCTGGCCAATCTATTTGAATCCCACACGCCTGCCATATCTATTTATTCTAGAAAAAATGTATATAATTTATAAAAACAACAACAAAGCAAACTAAAAATGATGGTAATGTAAATGGCACCTGTTCTTGGGTGTGATGTTCATTTCCTGTTTTTTTCCACATGAAATTAGCAAACACGCCACCAAACATCACTGCTTATAGCGGTAAATGTCACAGACAACATTGTTTATGAGGGATTAGTAAGGCAGACACCTGGAAAGCAACAATGACCCCAATATAGACACAGATACACATCACTGGCGTATAAGCCCAGCACTGATAATGTCAATCTAGTGCGAAACGCTCATATTTACAGACGAACTGGCTGAAATCCTCATGTAATCTCTCTCGCAGGAATTTCTTGGTTACTGGACCTACAAACACATTTCACGATTCCATTCTGGCACTCCTTTTTCCCCTCATTTGGTGTCCTCAGCCCCAATTCTGAGAGCCCGATGTACGTTCTCCCCTCACATGGCAAATCCATCGAGGGCTTGATGTGAAGACTCGGGCTGCAGCAGGTTCTGAAGAATATAAACAGCATTTTTATTGTCCGGAGGGACGGGTGTGTGGAAGAGACGAGGCCCTTATCACAGCCCAGCAGCTCTGTAATTCGCCTCCGTGATACAGCACCAGAGCGGAGAACCTTACACGGCTGGCACAATCCAAAGACGGATTAGTTTTTCTGACATAAGCTTCCTGAAAAACTAATCAATCAGGCCATGCGGCATTATCAGAGGCATAAGATTAAAGCGTGGCTCCTAATCCGAGCACTGTAAATTTTTAGTAAATTCTCCACCGCTAGTTTTCCTCCAGTAAATAAATAATGAAATCAAAGCTAATTGCGTACAAAGCCAGTGGGAGAGCTGGACGACCTCACGATAGGGAATTCACTGCGAATCATTATTCCGGCTTTAAATTTGCTCTCCATAAACCATTTAAGTCTGCGTACTCAAACGTGCCCTCTGAGTTAAGATTTCGGCTGAGGCAGAGTTTCCGACCAAATAACTGTGAGACATTGATGCGGTATTCTCACTGACCAACATCATGTAAGTGTTTCTCAGACGCTTGTATAATGAACAAACATCTGTGTGCTGCTGGAGTCAGTTGTATGGACATTACACACCGCCTTCCTCAATCATCTTCTTTCATACAACAAAGCGGCGCTCTGTAAAAACTTGAGCAGAGATTGATGGCGGTTATGTTTCTTATGCATGAACAAGAGCAAAGCACAACGACGGGCTACAGAGAGAGTGTTAAAGAGAGCGGCGCTCTGGCAGCAAAGGCCAACTGTGCTGAACTTCAGCCATGCAGAGAACAATCATTATACAAAGATGAGGAATGAAAGGAAATGTGTCTAAATAATAGAGTCGTGGGGTTGTGCTCAAGTGGATTTAGTGCTGATCACATTGTTCTCCGTCCTGCTCTCAGAGGTTGACTGCAGCAGATGTCATGGAATGAATAGTTATAGTGTGAAGGCTCTGACCCTCTTATCTGTCCCCAGGGAGCTACACAGATGCTGGGCTACTTCTACAGTATTTGAATCACTGTGTGTGTATGTGTGTGTTAGAGAGAGAGAGAGAGAGAGAGAGAGAGAGAGAGAGACTGTAGGGACTCTAATCCATCGGGACGCTGCCTTTGGAGGATTGTACAAAAGTTGATGTATTCATAGACAGAAGCCATTCCCACAGGTAATGTTTCTCAAGAGTGCAATGGACAGCCAAATCTTAAAAATAATTATGTGCAAGGCTGGGCTTCATAAAATTATGTTTGTATGCAGTTCTGTGACAGTAGTGATTTTGAAGTGATTTGAAATTTTTCTGTATTAACTCAGAGTTTTATATAATAAAATTACTACATTATTTTTCTATAAAAATGCATATGACTTGCCTTCTAATCACAATCTACACAAGTTACTAAAATAAAACATATGGCAAAAAATAGGCTATAATAAATAATACACATATTTGATTTATCTCCATAAATAGAAAATATTTTCTACATATACTCAGTTGAGATGGTTTATAAACTACCCATAATATTACACTTTTTTTATCTGCTATCCATCCACACATGCATCATGTACATCTATAAAAAGACTACTTTTTCCAATATTTGACCTTTTTTGCAGTGAAAAAAAAAGGATTTAAAAGCGGTGTGGTCCTAAATTCAACATTTCTAAAGTCATAAAGTTGATGCATTCAGAATTAAATCCTTGCTTCAACTAGTTTCCATATAGTCGATATTCAACATGGTATTGCACATTTAATTAAAATAAGGTATATCACCTCAGCTACAACAAATCCTTTTGAAATAATTAAAAGTATGCTGTTGTTTAATTCCAATATCTGAATTTAAATGCGACAATATATGAGAAATAAAAAGTGTGTCTTTCTGCTTTTTACCAGGAAAAGCAAATACATTTAAAAGACTATTGCATGACTGGCTGATTCACCAGAATTATGCATATACTATTATTTTATTTATTTTAATTAAGTAGTTTCACTTAAATAGACAAGAATAGTGTTTGCACTAAATTTGCTTCACTGCTTTAAAAATTGCTTACAGTTTAAACATAACTGAATGCAGTTTTCATATATGTGAAAATGGAAAGGATGGTACTCACCTTGTTCAAACAGAACAGGAGCAAAACAGCCGAAAAAATCTGCATCTTGACTACAGAAAATTGTCTTTGACTCTTACTTGAGGTGGTAGAAGCAAATATCCAGTTCACAGGGTTTACGAGAAGGTGCCATTGCTCTCAACTACCTGAATTAGAAAATGACACGAAATTGAATGCGTTTATCAGAAGAGTTGAATGGCATCAGATTCCATAAAGCAAAGTGTTTGCTTACCCTTGGCAAAAGGTGTTGATCATGTTGAAAAGTGACGGTAACCAGCGGGGTTTATGACGGCACAGCTGCAGAAGGTCCCGAAGGCGTCAGTGATATTGATAAATGTGCTCGGGACAGGAAAGGCTGCTTTTGAAATAGGTTTTTATTGGAAAGTAGTGTCCGAGTGACTGTTCAATAGCGCAGCGATGACTTACGAAACGCGCCGGGTCCGATTGATGCGACTCCGCGCTCGCGCAGTCCGCCGTGTGTCTTCTTGTTTATGGCAGTTTGTTCTGATTAAAGTTTTATACAGCCCCAAAATAGAGTCGATCTTTTGCCAGAAGCTCAATAGCTTAGTTTGTTCGTCTGTAGTTTGATTTGTGAGTGTGTATGTGTCTGGGGATGTGAATCCCTCTTTGAAGTGCTCTTCAGATTTAGCGCGTGCGAGGGACTCTCAACTGAGAGACGTCAACTGATTAACCCATTCTGGACACGTGTCTGGTTTTTCGTCTTTATCTGAGCTGAGGGTTTTATAAAGACAGATTAACATAATGATGGCATATCGAATATATTTGCATATAAATTAGCCGCGTTAATGTTTTTAAAGTTGTTTAAAGATTCCGAAAAGGTAGGCTATTGATTTGAGGTGACGAACAAAGTGGCTCAGCTAGATAAAACCGTCCATACAGTAATTATAGCAAGTTTGCAGTCTTGTTTAGTAGGTTTGTTATTTAATGAATGTGTTACTGAAGGGTGTATAAGCTACAGTATTAATAGCAAAGTCGACAGAGAAAGGATTGAGTCAGACTTGCTGATGCGTTTCACCCAAGGTGAAATACAGTGTAAAACAACAGTGAAACATCACAGCTACACCCACACACAAAAAGATTAAAGTGTTGACATTGCAAAAATTGCAAGTGTGCAATGAGATATGTCCTCTGACTGTGTCTGGAGTTACTATGCAGTTAAACTGTGAGCAGGGCAACTTCAATGCAGCGAACGCAGTCCTACCGATCACATGGATAAATGTGTCAATGGCGCCACCACGTGTTTAAAATGCCTCAAAATTATTTACAGTGCTGTAATGTATAATTTTCAATTATTTATCAACTGTTCTTTCGATTAATTAATTAAAATATGTATTAAATGTAAAGAATGGGTATTTAAATGTATAACCAAAAATTAACTAGAGTGAAACTGAAATGTTTCCACATTCCCTTTGTACGTAGGTTAGTAACCTACTCAGTAGCCTATTCAAAAATATAGCCTAAATCAAAGGAATTTTCTTAGCTTTTGAAATTCGCAATCAAAGAGACTCTGGAGATTTGACCATCAGAGTAACTTTTACTTCTTCTTTTTTAAAGCTACTTGTTTAGTTACTGTTTTTCTCAATATCCTGACTATCTCAAGAACACAGATGATAACTGAACTTAATATCCTCGTTATTAGTACATCAACAATAGTTTAGCAATTTTAGTTAACTACTTAACTGCTATCTCAATTTTAAACAGTAAATAAATTAATAAATACACTGTCATAGAAGTACATACCAGCAGATGATAACAGGACCAAACAGAAACTGGCCTGAACAAATTAAATATGTAACAAATAAATTAAACATATATAACTTGAGCTCTGCTTTTATCTTATTTAGTAAGAAAGCCCCACCATAGTGTCCTTACAGTAAACAGCTATAAATAAATTATGTACTGGGCAGCTTTACACACAGTAACATTTGCCAGTAATCAGGAAACGGATGGATCTCAAAACTTTGTCATTTTTTTTCATGTTGGCTGCAGCTGAAAATATTTACAATACTCATTTTTGATTTCTTTTACCGTATAGTTTTGGCAACATGCCAAATTTTGTCAGATAACCACACTGCAAAATTCTTCGAACAGTTAGCATGACCATGCAGATTCAAGACACATATAGGTGACATAGTATCAGTGACTGATATGCTTTGAAATACTTGTCAAGCAGGTCACAGTGCAGAGTGAATTTGAGTGAGAGGTTTTAGGAGGCTTGGTCCTCTAGAGTTGACTGGAGTAGCCAAGGGGTCTTTGGTTATTTGGACAAAGTTTTCCGATAGCTCTTTGATTTGGCTTGAAGTATATCGGGACTTACTGAGGGTGTGGATTTCAACGGACGAGTGGAAGGCTGGTTACACTTTTTTGTGGCCCTGCCTTCTTTGTTGACTGTAACAACATCCCTTATAGGATAAAACCTGTGTAAGTTCATAAGTGCTTTGCAGAATCAACTCTACCGCACTACCAGCTAATAGGCTTGTAATTATTTCTGATTATTTCTGAATGATATGGTTATTAAAATGGCTGCTTCTGTATTGCTCTTGTGTCTTTTCTGCCTGGGATCAGCAGAGGCTGGGAAGTTATTGGTGATTCCAGCATTTGGCAGCCACTGGACAGGCATGAAGCCTTTGGTGGAGGAGCTTGGCCGTAGAGGAAACCAGGTGGTGGTTGTCATCCCAGAGGAAGCTCTGAACATGGCTCCAGCACAGCATACCACCACCACTCTGACATATCCAGTACCCTACACCAAGGCCCAGCTACAGGAGAGTATGAATGCAGGTTTAGAGAAGCTGTTGAGTGCAGATGTGTCTACAGATCTGGCCAGGTTTCAGAATTTCATCAACACTATGGATATGCTTAAAGTTATTGTATCCCGGAACGCTGAGGGTTTGCTCTCCAACAAGGACTTGATGAAGAAACTGCAAGATTACAACTTTGATGTGATTCTCACAGATCCATTTGAGACTGTCGGAGTGATTGTTGCCGAATATCTCTCAATTCCAACCATTTATATGCAAACAAGCCATCCCTGTGGTGTTGATGCTCTTGCCAGTCAATGTCCAGCTCCAGCCTCTTATGTCCCACAACCTTTAACTCACTTTACTGACCGCATGAATCTTTGGCAAAAAAGTGTGAACATGATAAGGACTCTGCTTCAGCCCATGGCTTGTGGACGTATGTTTGCTCGTGCAGATGAGATCGCCTCACATGTACTTAAGAGAAAAACATCAATGGTGGAGATCATGAGTCGTGCAGCTCTCTGGTTTATGCATTTTGACTTTGCCTTTGAATTACCTCGTCCGTTGATGCCTAACATGATCATAATTGGAGGAATGGACAGCACAAAAGCAGAACCTTTGGCACAAGTAAGTCTATCTAATAATTGTAGTGCAATGACATATTTATACATATTTATACATTTCTTGTCAAATATTTAATCAATTTGAAATATATTTTTAGAACTGTACACAATAATTACAGTAGAGTGTGTCATCTGCTTTTTCATGTACAAAATCACTCTAAAACTGATGCATTTCCTTTGAATTTCCTATGTTATTCCTTAGTTATTATTAGTTGTGAGATACTGTAGGCATGGTTTTGCACCTTTACTTGACTTGCATCTTAGTTCTCATATGTCATGCGAAATTTCATTATGACTGATAGTATTAAAAATGGCTTCCATCTTTATAATCACATATCTTTTAGGAAAAAAAGCAGTATTTGAAACTAGCCTTTGTTTGAGTTCAATCTTAAATTTCATACTTGAACCTCTGTTTAAAACACATCCACAAAGAGCATACTTTGGATAAGAAATTAACTTTAATTAAGCACGTTCTACAGATTGTCAGTCTTTGCAGACTGTTGGAAAAAGTCAAAAAGTAAACCTGTGTTAATGTCAGAACCATTTATCAATTCATGCTTGTTGTGAGTTTTGCATTTAACAAGAAAAAGAAGCATTTGTTCAATTCAATTCAATTCGTTTATTCGTATAGCGATTTTCACGATAAAAATAGTTGATACATATTCCCCTTCAGCTGCTGCTGTCCTTCACAACACTGATAGAATGGTTGGTGTGTGGTTGCTCTTGAATCTGTTCTTCTTTACTTCAGCTAAAGCATTGCAAAAGCATTGTTTCTGTGTCTGGGTTACTGGAGTTATTTGCAGTTAAACTGTGGGCAGTGCGACTTCATATGAATAAATTTGTCAAATAGTGCCACCATGTGTCTAAAAATTAAATGATTTAGAATGATATAATATTGTAGCCTGTTCATTTAATTATTAACTGTTCTTTCAATAGTAAATAAATAAATGAAAATTGTACATAAAGAGTATCTAGTCAAAAATTAACTTGAGTGAAAATATTAAATGTTTCCACACTGAATTGTGTTTGGCAACCAAGCAGACAGTGGATATTTTCTCATCTAACTTTTGAAGTTTTTAAAGCAACCTGTTTAGTCACTATTTTCTCAGTGTCCTGACTATGTACTGTAAAAAACACCAGATGTCAACTATATTTAGATTACTTCACCTAGTGGATGTTTTTATCGAATACATTTAACAAACAGCATGTACAGTAGTTTAACTGTTTCAGTTTTCAAACTACTATACTGCTAAACTACTTTTCTTAGTTTTGCCTGCAGCAAAGAAAAACTCAACTTATAAATGAATGTTACATGAAAATAGCCAAGATGAGGTTTTCCTTTCAACATGTTATTTCTAGCATCATTCCTGTGCTATCAGAGCATGAAGAGAACATGCCTTTTGTCAGATAACCATATTCCAAAACATTTCACATAGTTTGGGTCCTCACTGCAGTGCAAACATGGCCATGCACATTTTATAAGAGATAATAAGTAACCTAACTGGTCGATGTACTTTGCAAAAATGTGTTTGGTTGATGTGCTTCGTTTGCTAGAGTTTACTAGAGTACTCACAGCAGCTCAAAGTCTTCCCTCTGTCTTTTTTCTTATATATAAAAAAGAAAAAAATATACTTGATTATTGAGCAGACTATGAGGATGAAAATTAGATCAGAAAAGGGATAAATTGGTGATGAAGTTTTAAGTTTTAAAAATAGTATAACAAGCATACTATGTAAGGTCCAATCTCAGTGTACAGTCTATCTCAACATACAATTTCTATAAAATCTACATTAAAAAGTTTAAAAAGCATACAGTTCCACCAAAAAGGCTCACTTTAAAATGTTTAAATTTCATTGCATTAGACACAAATTACCTTTGTGACAAAAAGTCATTCTAATAGTTGTCATTTTGCCACTTCTGCTGATTTTGCTGCTGCCTGTCATCAGCCGCAAATGTGAAGAGAACCAGCATATTCTGGTCTTGCTGTGAATGATTCACCAGAGAATGTGAAAAAAAAAAAAATGTTTGCTTTTATAATCTTAGACAGCTAAAATCTTTGCTTATATCACTCAGCTTTATTCATTTATGAGATCTGGATACTTTTATTACCCTGCTACTAAGGGGCGTGCTTTGCTGCTGAAGAATGAAGATTGTAATCTTTTCTGGCCCAACGTTTGATTGGATGTTGAAACTCCCCTTTTAGGATAAAAGCCTCTGCCGGGGAGTGCAAATCATAAGTGCTTGCAGACTTCAAGACAAGCTTCTTACCAATATTACCAGCATATATGCTTGTAATTATTGCTGATTATGAATTATAGGATTTTTAGAATGGCTGCTTCTGTATTGCTCTTCTGTCTTTTCTGGCTGGGATCAGCAGAGCCTGGGAAGTTATTGGTAGTTCCTTCAGATGGCAGCCACTGGACAGGCATGAAGCCTTTAGTGGAGGAGCTTGGCCGTAGAGGAAACCAGGTGGTGGTTGTCATCCCAGAAGCAAGTTTGAGCATGGGTCCGTCACAACATACCACCACTCTGACATATCAAGTGCCCTACACCAAGGCCCAGCTTCAGGAGCAAGTGAATGCAGGTGTTACTACTCTGACGAGTGTAGATGTATCTACAGATCTGGCCAGGCTTCAGAATTTCATCACAACTATGGATCTGCTTAATGTTCTTATAACCCGGAACACTGAGGGTTTGCTCTCCAACAAGGACTTGATGAAGAAGCTGCAAGATTACAACTTTGATGCAATTCTCACAGATCCATTTGAGCCTACTGGACCTATTGTTGGCGAATATCTCTCAATTCCAGCCATTTATATACAAACAAGCCATCCTTGTGGTGCCGACGCTCTTGCTAGTCAATGTCCAGCTCCAGCTTCTTATGTTCCACAAGCTTTTACTCACTTTAGTGACCGCATGAACCTTTGGGAAAGAAGTGTGAACCTGGTAAGGACTCTGCTTCAGCCCATGGCTTGTGGACGTATATTTGCTCGTGCAGATGAGATCGCCTCACATGTACTTCAGAGAAAAACATCAGTGGTGGAGATCATGAGCCATGCAGCTCTCTGGTTTGTGCATTCTGACTTTGCCTTTGAATTCCCTCGTCCATTGATGCCTAACATGATCGTAGTTGGAGGAATGGACAGCAGGAAAGTAGAACCTTTGTCACAGGTAAGTCTTCAAATAGCTGTTATTTTGCCACTCCTGCTGATTTTGCCTGTCCTGTTGTCTATAATAATTCTCAAATGTGAAGAGAACTTGCCAATATCCTATAGGTGAAAATTGAAGACACTTCAAAAAGACCATTTTTAATAATATAAATAAACATACACAAACCTCTAATGCCACTGGGAAAAAAAGTTCTAAAACATATTTGGCTGTTTCTGGAATTTTATCACTTTACAAAACTCTACAAACCAGTTCTTAAGTTTCTGTGTACAGGAGCAAAGTGCAGTCTGCCCCCTTTTCGGCTCAATAAAATATGTATCACCAGAAACACATTTCCCTTTTCTCACTGTAGATGTCCTTGTAACCAATATTTTTAGTCATACCATCCATTTATTATTTATTTTGCCAAATCTTTATTTGATTTCTTAACTAACTACTGTGATTGTTTACAGTAATTCCATTAGCTGTGTACATACTCTAAAACTGATGAAGTTGCCTTGTAATTCCTATAGAGGGTAGTGCTGGAAACTGTGAACCATACACGGTTTTGGATTGTATAATGTGAGATAAAGTTTCAAATTTTAATGTGAGTACTACTACATTTTTTAAAACTTTCATTACTCTATAGACACATCCAGTGCTTGCAGTGAGTTTTGCATTTGACAAGAACAAGAATAATTTATAAAAAGCAGTTATCGTTATCTGTGCAAAGGTTACATAGTAATATGCTTTTTCTTTTTTCCCCCACTTTAATCTATGAGGCTAAAAACCATATCCATTTATTCCTATAATTTTTTGCATGACTTAACATCTTTTTTTAACTTTCACCCCGATTGGTTGCCTCACTGCCTTAGATAGATAAAGTCCCACCCAGCTGCATTGGTCTCCACCTCCACTGAACATAAACCAGACTCACTGTGAGACACTGGAGTACTTTTAAGTTGCGCATTACCAGATTCATTTTGCCGACCTCTCCTCCAGCTTGCAAAGGCCGAAGTGAGAGTTTTTTTTTTATATATATATATATATATATATATATGTATACCAGTGATAAAATGACTGGCCTGTGGTTGCTTCTGAGTCTCTTCTTCTTGGGTTCAGCTGAAGCTGGGAAACTGTTGGTTATACCATCAGATGGCAGTCACTGGTTGGGGATGAAGCCTGTTGTGGAGGAGCTGGGGAGGAGAGGAAACCAGGTGGTGGTCGTCATCCCAGATGCGAGTCTGAGTATGGGTCCTTCAGAGCATACCACCACTTTGACATTTGCAGTAAACTACACCAAGGCTGAACTACATATGTTATTAGAAGGCAATTTAACTGAAATTCTGAGTACCGACCTCTCTTCTGACCTATCCAAGTTCCTGCTCTTCTTCTACCAAGTGCATCTTCTTCAAATGTTCATAGTGAGAAATGCAGAGGGTCTGCTTTTTAACGAGGACTTGATGAAGAAGCTCCAAGACTGCAGCTTTGATGCGATTCTCACCGACCCGTTTGAGCCTGTTGGGGTTATTGTTAGTGAATATCTCTCCATTCCAGCTATTTATATGCAAATAAACCTTCCTTGTGGTGTCGACGCTCTTGCCAGCCAATGCCCAAGTCCACCTTCTTATGTTCCACAGCGTAATACCCACTTTACAGACAAGATGAATTTGTGGCAGAGGTGTGTCAACCTGGTAAGGACTCTGCTGCAGCCCATGGCTTGTAAATACATGCATACTCAAGCAGATGAGATCGCCTCACGTGTACTTCAGAAAAAAACATCGATTATGGAGATCATGAGCCGCGCAGCTCTCTGGTTTATGCGCTTTGACTTTGCCTTTGAATTTCCACGACCGTTGATGCCTAACATGGTCATGGTTGGAGGAATGGCAACCAAGAAGCCAAAACCATTGTCACAAGTAAGCTCTAATTTGCATGCAAATTACACTCTAAAATTATCAGTGCCGTAGCTCTCTGTTTCATATGACGTTTTTCAGTCCTTGTCTGTCATCGTCATGGACTGTAAAAATAGCCAACCCCAAACCAGCACCGATACCCATTCCATTTAGAGTGTTTTGTTTGAATTAATGGCATCTAATGGGCTGAGGAAGAACAAGAAACTGTTTGAGGCTTTTCTTCTTATAGATCTGTAAAAGGACAGAGCAAAATCATTTTAGAAATACATGAATGTTTCTCTTGAAACATCTCTACCTATAGGTATATTAAATATTTTATCTATTTCTGGACACTGAGGCAAAGTACAGATGTGTTGAAGGTTGACACCTCCTCCTTGTAATATGCTGACAGTTAACTATTTCCTAAGCTGAACGTGTTATCATGATAGCTGTTTTACCCTTGTCTTACTCTGGTGATTTAAATGTAGTCTAAGTTTTAAAATGTAACTATATTCATACAAAAACCACACAGTCTCTGTGGCCTTATTAACGTATTAAGATAGAATATATTTAAGTTAAAATTGAGATTAAATAGCTATTAAAAATTTACTTATATATGTAATAGAGTAAGAAAAGGTGCATAATAGCTTGGGCTCCAAGATTTCTCTGCATGAAAATATGTATATGTACAGCTGCTTAATGAAAGGTCCAAACTAAAAGCACCTACAACAGGGTATGCAGAAAAGGTACTTCTTGTTTCGAGAGAGGCACAGCTTGGCTGTGAGTGCTCTAATCGAGAGTGCATATTTAGACAGCGCCATGTTTGCAGAGAGTGACTAAAGGTTGGAAAGCCTTTATATGAAGATGTTTGGGTGTGGTTTATGCAAATTACTTGCTTCTGGCATGCAGTCACTTGTTTAGAATACTCCTTTAACATTAGAAGTAAGTTAAGAACAAATTCATGTGAGCACTCGTGTTGTGAATTGGGCAGAAGTTTCGTGGGAAGTCCTTTTGTGAGTATAAATACAAATAATCAAATAACTATTAGTGAATGAGACCCATTGATTGCTTCAATGCCATATTTGGCTGAGTATATCCTGCTAGCTGCAGACTTCACCACCCTTTTGAAACCATCTCTGACACCTGACTCATTTTAAGATGGTATTTTTAAAATGGACAATAGAACTGTGTTCTGCTTGCTTAATCTTCTGCTACTGTACTTCAAACCACTGATAGAATGGCTGGTGTGTGGTTGCTCCTGAGTCTCAAGCTCAAGCTGGGAAAATGTTGGTTATACATCAGATGGCAGTCACTGGTTAGGGATGAAGCCTATTGTAGAGGATCTAGGGAGGAGAGGAAACCAGGTGGTGGTTGTCATCCCAGAGGCGTGTCTATGGGTTCTTAGAAGGCTTTACAGGTGCTGTAGCTGGATGTGTATATATATTTCTTAATTCTTAATCTCTGTCATCAATAAGAACTAGAAAAACATACATTTTCAGTAACCTATACAAGAATCTCAAAGTTCTATATATATGGGTGATGCCTACTACTTTTGCTGCTTAAACGGTAATACAAAAGCACCGAGACTTTTCACTGTTTATTATATCACTCCACTTGTTTGTGTCAGTGGTGGGATTTCTCACTGATTCTCTCTGCAGGTTGCATAGATACGCCAGTAGGTGGCGACAAATGGCTGACTGAATGATTAATCAAATCGATTCAGAACACATTTTCACTCAGGAACGCCAAAGCTGCATGTTGCTCTGAGATGCGCAACTGTTACTGGTAATATTGTGAGTAAAATTTACATTACTCAATATGAATTACATTACTTCAATTACATGAATTAAAACTCACAATCACGCTGTTGATCTGAATATCATCATGGGTGTTATTAGATCGCCTCTACACCACAGCCGAATAAGAGCCGTGTTGACATTTAGAACAACAACAACACTCTTGCCTGAGTTCTAAAATAACCACATTCTTTAATGTCTTATATAGACAAGGACCTAAAAACCTAAATTTCGACTAAATTAGTAAAACTAATTAGAATAGCTCAATGTATAAGGTCTTAGAGTATTTGTAGTAGGCATTAGATAAATGTGATGACATTAGATATAAATACATATTAACATTTGTATGACAGATAACCAGAGTGAAAAAGAGACATTACATTTGATGTTAGTAGGGTGTGTATGTATTCTGTACTGCTAGCAAGGATCTTTGAGTATTCATGACGACATTTAAAAGTACATTTTTAAGTATATTTTAAGAGAATGTGCTAAAGTCGTTGGTAAATATCTGACTGTTTCCACCCTCATCATGAAAGTGCTTTGTGAGATTGTAGGTATTTTAATTATAAAAGAATGATTGAGTAGCAAACAGGTCGTCATGTGTAAAAACATGTATGCTGTAATTTTTCAGCACTTTCTTTCACTCTGAGTAGTGTGCTTTTGGCCACTAAGCCCCTCATGCCACAGACCTCCCCTATGTGAAAGTTCATGTATTTGCGTGACTGCCTTGTGTGTATAGGGAGGAGCTGAGAATAATCACTGAATTTGCATGAGATGTGAGGCAATCCTACTACTGCCAATCCGTAGTGATTTGCAGAATTGCTTTGAGAGTAGCATGCCGCTATTTATGTCAAAAGGTAAAGATAAAAGCAATAACTTTAGCCTCTTACAAACTATTTATTTATGAAAACAAAAGAAACTGGATTTTTCATTAAATTCTAGAATGATTTATGGTTTTATAAACATTTGTGAGGGAAACAGCCTTTGGAAACTGCAGGTAATATTTGGTTTAGTTTATTGATATTACATAATTTACTTATTTTTATTCATTTATTATTTTTTTTCAGTTAAAATGAACTTCATACATAGTGACTTAAAATGTGGTGACCATGTTTTTAGTTTTTGAGTTCACTTTGATATCTTTGGAGGCATTAGGTTAAAAAATGTCAGGATACAACTGTCCTGATATCATAATGAAGAATGAAAGGAATACAATTCTTGAAAATTATTATTTTATTAAAGAAAAGGCTTATATTAAAGTCATCACAAAATGGAAGTTTTTCCCTATTGTGATGTATATCTGAGTGAAACGGCTTCTTGAACAAGAAAAAATGCAGGGCAGGACTTGATTTTTTCACTGGGATTTGATTGGATCGGTTGGTCATTGCTGTGATCTTATGTGAGTGACAGGTTGTCCGACCCTCCTGCCAGTAAACACATCATTAGAGATAAATAATTTATAGTAAATACTGCAATATTCCATCAAAAATA
The DNA here is from genome assembly GCA_021397915.2 of Tor tambroides. NCBI lineage: Eukaryota > Metazoa > Chordata > Actinopteri > Cypriniformes > Cyprinidae > Tor > Tor tambroides. Next base: position 10,073 of record JAFVLL020020416.1, on the reverse strand, counting down.
AGAACTAAGTTTGATTTCATTGTGAATTCAAATGGTTCGGATCAATCTACATGCAGGGGAAAAAAATTAAACAGGAAATTATATCATAAAGATGACCCCTGCAGACCCTTATGACTGTGCATAAAGATCAAAAAGCTCTTTAAATATCAGATAAGCTGACCTATTTATGACAAGGCAAAGTTAGTTTGGTTCATGTGGTGCAAGTACCCAAAAGCATCATTAATCATTAGACATTTGGTCCTATTTACCTTTGTATGAACAAAGCTATCTCTAGATAAGTCCTATGAAAGTTGTTATATGCTAATATATTCCTGAAACCATTAACCCAGAGCTACATTTAACCCACTTGTCATGACAGAGCATAAAAAGTCTGAGTTCATTCGTTGTGCTGTACCTACATGCTGCCAGTGACCTATGAACACTCACTACCCTTTTGTCAAATTTTGAGGTCCTTCCTCTTTTGAAAACATTGCCAGTACTCTTAAATGTTCCATATTTCTGCTGTCTGCTGTACGAGTGTTAGAAGGATGGTGAGAGCACTGACTGTTCCCGCTCTGGGTCTTCTAGCTTTGCTATGCTTGTTCTCCTCGGAGCCCGTGCAGGCTGGAAAGGTGCTTGTCTTGCCAGTGGATGGCAGCCACTGGTTGAGCATGAAGATCCTGGTGGAAGAGCTCTCTCAGAGGGGTCATGAGATGGTGGTCCTGGTCCCTGAAACCAGTGTTCTGATTGCGAAGTCTGGTAATTACACCACTAAGTCTTTTCGTGTGCCCTTCACCCTTGCTGAACTGAATGCTAACTTGGACCACATAACGAACAATGCATTTGAGAAGCCTCCGCAGCTGACTGATATCATTACAAAAATGGAGACCCTGATACAGTTCATGGATATGCAGGTGAAAGCCTGTGAAGGGCTGCTGTATGACAAGTCCCAGATGAAGAGTCTTAGAGAAACAGGATTTGATGTTTTGCTCACTGATCCTTTCCTGCCCTGTGGCACCATCATTGCTGATTCCTTCTCGATTCCTGCTGTTTACTTCTTGCGTGGAATTCCCTGTCGTCTCGATGAGGCAGCCGCCCAGTGTCCCTCACCTCCGTCATTTATCCCGCGCCTCATGACTGGTTACACAGATAAGATGACTTTCCCTCAGAGAATAAGGAACACGCTAATGGCAGTTTTAGAAAAGTACCTATGCAACAAACTTTTTGCCAGCGCTGATGAACTGGCCAGTAGATATCTGCAGAAGGACACTACGTACAAAGAGCTATTAGGTTACGGTGCAGTCTGGCTTCTAAGATACGACTTTACCTTTGAGTATCCCAAACCCCAAATGCCGAACATGGTCCAAATAGGGGGCATCAACTGTGCTAAGAAGGGTCCACTGACAAAGGTAAGATGTTAATGAACATAGTCATTCTCAGCTGTTCTATCAAAATACAAATCTTTCACATTGTCACATACATACTGATAAGACTTTACAGTTAATGCAAATAAATAAATAAATAAAATAAAATAATAATACAACTTTTAATAATAAACTATTGGATTCCTACATTAGCACTATTGCATTTTCATGAAGTCAGATCAGAAAGATTGTTTATATTCTGTGAAAATTCATCATTGTAAAGGTTTTTCAGGGTTTTAGAGCATGTTTGCAGAAGGCTATTTAGACCCTTAAGCAAAATATTATTCACTGCATTTTCTGAAAACTAGAGTGATCTAAGTCAACATATCGTTTTGATGCCATCAATTTATGTGCAGTAATACTAGAACATGATGTGTGTACTTTGATAGAGCATTTTTACTGTTTACTGTCCATGTTACATCACACAATGTTCATTAAACAGCGCCAGGACAACCAAGATCTAATTTAGAATACTCCAAATTCAGTGGAACAAGTATAAGAACAAAATCATAAGTGCACGTGTTGTGAATTGGGTGTAAACTTTCCATGAAGTTCTCCTGTGTGCGTAAATTTGAATAATCCACAAACATTTATTAGTGGTTGAGATGCATAGATTGCTTCAGTGCCATATTTGGACGGAGCACATCCTTCTATCTGTAAATATCGCCACTCCTTTGAACCTTGTCCTGACTCATTTTAAGATGGTACTTTAACCTGTGTGGTTACAATGCATGAGTGTTTTTCTTCCTTGATCTCCTTCAACTGCACCTGTCCTTCACACCACTGATAAAATGGCTAGCTTGTGGTTGCTCTTGGGTCTATTACTTTCTAGTTCAGCTGAAGCTGGGAAACTGTTGGTTATACCATCAGATGGCAGTCACTGGTTAGGGATGAAGCCTATTGTGGAGGAGCTGGGGAGGAGAGGAAACCAGGTGGTGGTCGTCATCCCAGAGGCGAGTCTGAGTATGGGTCCTTCAGAGCATACCACCACTCTGACATATCCAGTGAACTACACCAAGGCCGAATTAGAAGCGAGCATAGCAGATGAATTCAACACCATTCTGAACATTGATATCTCTACAGACCTGGCCAAGTTTCAGGCGTTCATCATTTCACTGGATGTTCTGCAGAAGTTTATTTTGAGGAATGCAAAGGGTCTGCTTTTCAGCAAGGACTTGATGAAGAAACTGCAAGACTACAACTTTGATGCAATTCTCACAGATCCATTTGAGCCTGTTGGAGCTATAGCTGGTGAATATCTCTCCATTCCAGCTATTTATATGCTAATAAACCATCCTTGTGGTGTTGATACTCTTGCCAGTCAATGTCCAGCTCCAGCTTCTTATGTTCCACAAGCTTTTACTCACTTTACTGACCGCATGAATCTTTGGCAAAGAGGTGTGAACCTGGTAAGGGCTCTGCTTCAGCCCATGGCTTGTGAACGTATGTTTGCTCGTGCAGATGCGATTGCCTCACATGTACTTCAGAGAAAAACATCAATGGTGGAGATCATGAGCCGTGCAGCTCTCTGGTTTTTGCGTTTTGACTTTGCTGTGGAATTCCCACATCCAGTGATGCCAAACATGGTCATGATTGGAGCAACAGTTAGCCGGAAACCCAAACCTCTTTCGCAAGTGAGTCTTTTTGTTCAGGTCTTAATAGGCTTACTGTATTAATAAGTGTTGTGTTTGTGGATGTAATATGATTTTTTTTAAAAAACAACAACTCGTTTTCTTAATCTCTGTAGTTATCCTGAAATAGAAAAGAATCAGTGACATGTACATTTCCAGTAAGACAGGATAAGCAAGGTTATCAAAATAATATCTGTGAAGAACAATTAAGACTCTTAAAGATCTACAAGTATGGGCAGAGAAGCTGTTGCTGATGCCTACAGATGGCAGTTGCTGGACCCTACTATACTGCTCTTACTTTTTCTGCTGCCATATCTTTATATAGCAGAAATAGTAAGAGTAGTATGGTGTTTCAATTTCAGCAATTTAGTCCAAAAGCAAGAGATCTTTCGCTTTTTCACTTTCTGCTTGTTTGTATTTGTCAGTCTGTGCATTAATGGTGGAGATTTTCAGTGACTTTTTCTGCAGATTGCATAGATGCGCCAGTAGGTGACACTCAAGTATATAAAAAAGCCACATTATTTTGTAGACCATTGATAGCTGAATTCATAAGGGCTTACAGTGTTCATAGCAGGCTCTTGACATTATTAGTAATTTGTGCATTTGAACGTTGTTGGTATTGTTGATGACAATGATAAAAATGATGGCATTAAATTTGAATTCAGTGTGCATACATGTTTTTTAATAACCAGAGAGAAAGAGGGAGATACTAGATTTGATGTTAAGTATGGATGCATTCTAAATCTGTACTTTATGATAGCAAGTATCTCTGGGTATTCATGACAACACTCAAAAGTACAATTAAGTTGTTGGAGATGTAAAAACTTTTAGACCTGCTAAAGTCACTGGTAAATATCTATTTCCACCTGCATCATGTAAGTGTGAAGACACCTATAGTTTATTTTAACTGTATGTTGGATCATGTTAGACTCTCAGACACATTTCTTTGCTTTAGACTGGTCGTCAACCTATTGTTTTTCCTCTATTGTATTATCAGCTCCTTTGTCCATTGCAACATTATCTTTACAGGCAATTTACAACAGCCAATGAATCAAAGTGAGAGTGATTCAGTAGCAAACAGGTCCTCATGTGTAAAAACATGTGCTCTGTAGTCTTTCTCTCAACACTCTTTCATTCAGAGTAGAGTGCTTTTGACCATCCCAGCCCTCATATATGAAAGATCAGGTTTTTGCGTGACTGCCTTGTGTTCCCATGTGTGTAGGGAGGAGCTGGGAATAATCGAGTTTGCACAATAGGTGATCCTACTACTGCTAATCCATAATGACTTGCAGAATTGTTTTGAAAGTAGCATGCCACTATTCATGTCAAAGATAAAAGCAATAACTTAAACCTCTAATAAACTCTGACAAAGGTAAAGATAAAACGCAATAACTTTAACCTCTAACAAACTGTTATGAACCAGAAAATTTACATATTTCTTCCTTACAAGTCTTAGTATAATTTATAAACAATATTAAAAAAATACTTAATGGTAAAACTTCAGTTTATTCAATTTGTTAACATTAGTTAATGGGTCATGACCTAACACTTATATCAGAGATGACTCCTGCAGACTCTCATAACTGTATGTTAAGGTCAAAAACATATTTATTGAAAAACCTTTTACTGTTTCCTTTTGAGAAAAAAAAGCTAGTTTATTAATCTACACCAATGTCGATTTATTAATACTAGTGTGCATTGGTAGTTCATGATACCTGATGCATTAACTACTGCTAACATATTGAACCTTATTGTAAAGTGTTACAGACATATAATTGAGTTTGGTCCTCTTTTGTATGAACACAGCTATCTATAGATAACTCCTATGACAGTTCATACATGCTTGTATGCTCTTGAAATAATTAACCCAGAGCTACATTTAACCTACTTGTTAGACTTTAAACTGCATTGCAATGATATCATGACAGAATGTAAAAGTCCATTCGTTGTGCTGTACGCATATGCTGCCAGTGACCTATGAACACTCATTTCCCTTTTGTCTAGTTGTGAGGCCCCTCCTCTTTTGAAAACATTCCCAGCCCTTTTAAATGAATCACATTTCTGCTGTCTGCTGTACGAGTGTTAGAAGGATGTTGAGAGCACTGACTGTTCCCGCTCTGGGTCTTCTAGCTTTGCTATGCTTGTTCTCCTCGGAGCCTGTGCAGGCTGGAAAGGTGCTTGTCTTGCCAGTGGATGGCAGCCACTGGTTGAGCATGAAGATCCTGGTGGAAGAGCTCTCTCAGAGGGGTCATGAGATGGTGGTCCTGGTCCCTGAAACCAGTGTTCTGATTGGGAAGTCAGGTAATTACACCACTAAGTCTTTTCGTGTGCCCTATACCCATGCTGATCTGAAAGCCAACTTGGACAGCATAGAGAAGAATGCATTTGAGAAGCCTCCGAAACTGACTGATATTTTTGAGAATTTGGGGAACCTGATTCAGTTCCTGAATATGCATGTGACAGCCTGTGAATGGCTGCTGTATGACAAGTCCCAGATGAAGAGTCTTAGAGAAACAGGATTTGATGTTTTGCTCACTGATCCTTTCCTGCCCTGTGGCAGCATCATTGCCGATTCCTTCTCGATTCCCGCCGTTTACTTCCTGCGTTTGATTCCCTGTCTACTTGACGAGAAAGCCACCCAGTGTCCCTCACCTCCATCTTTTGTCCCACGCTTCTTCACTGGTTTCTCAGATAAGATGACTTTCCCTCAAAGAATAGAAAACACGCTTATGGCAGTTTTTGATACTTTCCTATGCCGCAAACTGTTTGCTAGCACTGATGAACTGGCCAGTAGATATCTACAGAAGGACACAACGTACAAAGAGCTATTAGGTAACGGTGCAGTCTGGCTTCTTAGGTACGACTTTACCTTTGAGTATCCCAAACCCCAAATGCCGAACATGGTCCAAATAGGGGGCATCAACTGTGCTAAGAAGGGTCCACTGACAAAGGTAAGATGTTAATGAACACAGTCATTCTCAGTCGTTTAAGTTGACTGAAATCTAGTTTTTATTTATGCAAATTCATCAGTGTAAAACTTTGAGCAGTTAAAGCTTTTAGGCCATGTTTGCAGTAGGCTATTTAAACACTAAGAAAGATATTACATTTTCATTTTCTAACAACTAGAGTGGACTATACCCCCTATGTAATCTATGCACAAAGCCTGGTCGGTTCTGTTGGTCAAATTAGAAGTTGTTGGTCCAGTTCAACATGACCTAATCCATGCTGATACCATGAATTTATGAGCAGTAATATTAGAACATGTGAGCCTGGTTTCAAAGACAGGGCTTAGACTAAACCAGGATTAGGCCATAGTTCAATTAGGACATTTAAATCATTTTTATAAACATGCCTTATTAAAAAAAACATTACTGGTGTGCATCTTGAGACAAAACAAAGGCACTGATATATTTTAAGATAAGTCAATGCAAGTTTCTTTCAGATGAAACAGCTCAGACGTACATTTTAGTCTTGGACTAGGCTTAAGCCTTGTCTGTGAAACCGGGGGGTGATGTACTCTGTACTTTGAAAGAGACTGGCTGCATCACATGATGTTCATTAAACAGTTACAGTTATGCAGAGCTTGTCTGTAATAATGTGTTAACCTGCACAATCATGAACTATGCTCATAGGCTGTACTTCTGAAGAGGTGTATAATTCCATTAAACATTATAACTCTCAGAGAGTCAGTTTAAGAGTTTAATGTAGTGTATTATTTTCTTAACCAGCAAGAATTTAATTACAGGCAATGTTTTTTTTTTCCTTTCGACTTTGATCACTATAATCCTTAAGAGGAAATGAGGTGCCCCTTTGTGTTTACAGTACAAAACACTAGGGGAAAGGAGACGCTTTTTTGTGTATGGTTGTGCACCGTTGCGTAAGCAAACAGAGTAAATTCTTCTTTTACCAAGTGGTAGATCTATTTATATGTTAATAACTAAAACACTTAAACTCAGAGTTTTAGGTCAAAGAAAACCATTGCTAATTGTTGCAGTATATTGCTTTTCAAAGTCTGAACATGCAAGTTCATGTGGGTATTTGTGTGAGCAAAACAAAAAAAGGAAGGAAGGAAAGGGGGAGTTTACAGTGAAATCTTGCTCCACTGTGTCCTTAGAACATGAAACCGGTGTTCAGAGCTGACATCTGTTCTCTTTGCAGGAGCTGGAGGAGTTTGTGAACGGTTCTGGAGAGCATGGGTTTGTGGTTTTCACTCTGGGCTCCATGGTGTCACAGTTACCCGAGGCCAAAGCCAGAGAGTTCTTTGAAGCATTCAGGCAGATACCTCAGATGGTAAGTGAGGATAGACTTTAAAAATAATGAAATAAAGACTACTTTTAAATGCTTAAATGCAATTAAAATTAAAACTTCAATGTTACATTACAGTGATCATGTTTAAGGACACTGTTGGGTCAAAGTAAGACCAGGCATATATATTTGTGAAACAAAATAATGTTACACAAAACTAGTTCAGGATTACATGACCTTCATGATTCTCTTTGATTGGTAGGTGCTATGGAGGTACACTGGACCAGTTCCTGAAAATGCTCCAAAGAATGTCAGACTGATGAAGTGGCTGCCACAAAATGATCTCTTGGGTATGTTTATATTCTCCTTTGACCCGCTAACCCTCCTGGAAGTCATTTTATTCATAGAAATTAGATTTTTTGCCATTGCTGACAAAAGTCAGAGAGTACATGATGTTTGAATTATCATGCCATATTATAATTGACTTCTTAATCAACTGCTACCACAGTAATACACTGAATGTGTTTTCCTTTATGTTGTAGGCCATCCTAAGGTTAAGGCTTTTATTACACATGGTGGATCACATGGAATCTATGAAGGAATCTGTAATGGGGTGCCAATGGTGATGCTTCCTCTGTTTGGCGACCAAGGGGATAATGTTCAGCGCTTAGTGTCTCGAGGAGTTGCAGAAACCCTGAGTATCTATGATCTGACCGCAGAAAAACTGCTGGTTGCGTTGAGAAAGGTCATCAATGACAAAAGGTAAACAAAAGAATCACATTCAGCCTGTGCTTGAAATCAGTTTATGCACTGATGCAATTGTTTATGCAACATTTAGTATTGAACTCAAAGTAGAATATTTGTCCATATTTAGAGTATTGCTCTGTAAAAATGATTTTTCAAAGTTGTATAAAAGATTATTTTCAGTACGTTTTACAAGAAAATCCTATATTAGTCTTTCTACTTCAGAATTTCACAGTCAATTCAATTTCCCTTTCCTTGTAATTATATGTGAAATTTACTAGAAATTTATGAGTGAAATCATACACCAAAATGTTTTCAGTGTGTAGATTATTGTAAGTACTGCAGTACTTTTGTATACAACAAAATATAAACATACTTTCTCCATCTTTGACTCAACAGCTACAAGGAGAAGATGACAGAGCTTTCAGCTATTCACAGAGACCGTCCCATTGAGCCTCTGGACCTGGCTGTGTTCTGGACTGAGTTTGTTATGCGACACAAAGGGGCAGCGCATCTCAGACCTGCAGCCCACGAGCTGAACTGGATTCAGTATCATTCTCTGGATGTCATTGGCTTTCTCCTTCTCATTCTAGTGACCGTTATTTTTGTGACTGTCAAAAGCTGCACGTTCTGTTTCAGGAAGTGCTTCAAGAAATCTCAGAAAAGGAAGAAGGAATAGATATATTAAGTCATTGTTTTGCAATGTCCTTTTTTTGTGGGGTAATTGTTTAGAGATCTGTGTTTTTATAACTTGAATACCTCCATGACCTGGATCAGTGACTTGAATAAAGCCTCACAAATAGTAAGATAGTTTGGTTAGATAATAGTAATAGATAGTAAGTTAGATAATATTTTAATTCTTGAAGACAACTTTGATCATGAATCTTCTTGTTTGGTTATCCCTAAAGCTCAGTTACAGATCATTAGTTTAGATAACATAGTGGTGCTTTGCAAGTTAGTCTGAAGTGTACTTAACAGGTGGCTTTATACAATTGCTAACTGTTAAATCATTTACAGATTTACTTGTTTTTCTACATTACATTGGTAGAAAAACAAAGCACCTGCTTTCAAGTTTCAATCCACGCAACAATCTATAGGCTAGGCTTTACTGATTTAAAAAAGGATAATAATATTATTGCTGCAAATCCTCATTCAGGGAAGCAAAATGACCAGGGTTATTGCAAAACTACTAAGTTTTATAGCTTTTAACATCAAATATTTTTGTTTTCTGTTAATAAAATACATTCTAGAGCTGAAATTTAAGAAATTCACTTTTGCCATCACATGAGTAAATTAAAAATAGTGGTTTTACTTTATTTTTGATCAAATAAATGCAGCCTTGGTGTGCATAAGAGACTTCTTTAAAAACATTACCGGTGTTGGGAAGGTTACTTTGGAAATGTAATAGGTTACGGATTACAAGGTACCCTATTTAAAATGTAATAAGTAGTGTAACTATTTAAATTACTTTATTAAAGTAATGTAACTAATTACATTTGATTACTTTTCTAAATTTCTAATGAATGATTTCAACTGTCAATCATTTTGAAACATTTAAAGCAGGCAGGTTAACCTTACACTGATTACTGTCAGACTTTCGAAATACTTCATCAAGTTTACTTGAATTAAGATTACAATAATTGAATTTTAAAGCACAGCCACCACAAAATCAGACTTTAGCACCTCTTCTTTGAGATCATTCTGAGGTTAAATACAGATTTAAAATCACAAGATATATTTTAATTGTTAGTATGCTGTTTTTGAAATCAAATCTTTGCATAGCTATAACAGGAAACACTGGCATCTAACAATGCTTTGGAAAAAACATTTAATCTTAAAAAAATGAAGTGTATACACAAACCCAAATAACAGTTATCAAATAAACATGTGTCCTATTCTGTGTCCTAAACTCCTGAAACATTGGTGTCTCATATTTTAGAGAAGTCAATGCAATTTCGGAAAGAAATCAATTAAATGTGTGTGTGTAAAAATATTCAGATGTAATCCCCTTTGTAATCGGTAATATTTAGTACCTGCACTGTAAAAAATT
>JAFVLL020020415.1:0-22459 GCA_021397915.2 Tor tambroides | reverse complement strand
CAGGCATTCTGGGCCGTCTAGTTGTTACTATTGAAACGGCTCCCAGAAACAGAAACAAATCATAAAAAATGGGGACGGGAGGCGAGGAGGTGGAGTGTACGTTGTAGAAAATGTTATTATAATCAACTCTCCCCTTTTCAGCTACAGTATCTGAGATGTGCTCTGGAAGAAAGTTCAACCTTTTTCTTTTCCCTCAAAAGCCATGACGGCCTCCACTCACCCCCCTTTTTAAATGCTGGTTTGACGTTGTGCGCATGTTAAGGTTAGGATCATTTTTTACTTTTACTTTTTTCACTTTAAGCATTGTACTTTCTCCAACCCAGCCCTCCCACTAAATGACATCACTCCGTCATGACTGATGCCTATTGAACTGCACTGCCAGATGTGGTTTGTTTCTTACGTAACAATGCGATCCTTCAACAATATGCTTAGCTCAGATTAGCAATGCCGTGTTTTCTTTTAGATTCAGTTAATAATGCACTCTGGTCACATTCAAATCTTTGAATACAAGTTGTATTTGGTTTTCGAATACTGTATTGTACTGTCACACATTGTGATGTGTTGACAGGTTTATTGTATTTATTGTAGATTTGATATGGCTTGATTTATATCTTGTAAAAATGCTTGCGCATTGAAGAGAACATTCATGTTTTGTTGAGTATTCCCATTTGAGATGTACACACCAGTATGGTGTGAAAGAAGTGTCAGGCATGAGCATGTAGGAAGAAGACGTACTGCCCATATGGGAAAAGACGGACTCCATGGGTCAAAAGGTCACTGTCAGTCCCCTTGGACACCACAAGTCTTTTCAAACTCTTGGTGAGGGCTCTTCAAAAGCTTTTCAAATTTTTTATAAAATCTGTGGGATAAAAATGTTCCATCAAGGCCTCTTAGGTCTGCTGGCTACATAGATCTGGCTATACATAGAGTAAAGTTGTAACACAGTGGCTGCTCCTAAATTCTGGAACAATTTACCGTCATCTGTGAGGCTGGATCCAAAACTATCTTCAATCTAGTTATAAAACATATTTTTATCCTTTGGTATTTAATTCAGTTTAAGACGGACTCCATGGGTCAAAAGGTCACTGTCAGTCCCCTTGGACACCACAAGTGTTTTTTGTTTTGTCTTCTTTATTGTTGTTTATTGTATGACACTGTATGTACAGCACTTTGGTCAATGTCTGTTGTTTTTAAATGTGATTTAGTAATAAAATAAAATAAAATAAACTTAAACTTGAAAATAAAATTACTGCCTGAAATACCAGAGCCTTCATACATAATGTGTTCAATGACACAGTGTATAATTCATTAAAAGAGAAATCAGTGCTGAAAACTAAACCGTCCAAAAACAAAACAAAAAAAGGGACAGCAGTTTGTTTATATAGTTATTATTGTGAACACTAAACTTCATCAGATCAAGTTCATTCTGTGTTATTAGCAATAATATGCTCAAACATGTAAGAATTTCACTCGCTCCAGTGTGCAAATTCACATTGTTTTGAGGACAAGAGCAAGATCATTTTTTCCTCACTGAATCTGAAGTCGAAGAATAGTTTGGATTTTTTTATGCTGGCTAATATTGTGAAAGATACTTTTAGACTGTATTCTCAAAATATTTCAACTTTATTCTCGTAATTTCGACTTTATTCTCTAAATATTTCGACTTCGTTCTCAAAATATTTTGACTTTATTCTCAAAATATATTGACTTTATTCTCGTTTTCCTACAACTTTATTCTCAAAATATTTCCACTTTATTCTCGTATTGCTATGACTTTATTTTCGTAATTTTTACTTTATTCTCGAAATATTTCGACTTTATTCTCGTAATTTCGACTTTATTCTCAAAATATTTCGACTTTATTCTCAAAATGTTTTGACTTTATTCTCGTATTGCTATGACTTCATTCTCATAAATTTGACTTTATTCTCAAAATATTTCAACTTTATTCTCGTAATTTTGACTTTATTCTTGAAATATTTTGACTTTATTCTCATAATTTCAACTTTATTCTCAAAATATTTTGACTTTATTCTCAAAATATTTCAAATTTATTTTCATATTGCGATGACTTTATTCTCGGAATTTTGACTTTATTCTTGAAATATTTTGACTTTATTCTCATAATTTCAACTTTATTCTCAAAATATTTTGACTTTATTCTCAAAATATTTCAAATTTACTCTCATATTGCTATGATTTTATTCTCGGAATTTTGACTTTTTTCTCAAAATATTATGACTTTAATCTCGTAATCTTAGATTTTTTTATTTTTTTAAAGTGGCACTAAAACACTGTTGTATTAATTAAATAATCCTGTTTTTAATATAAAGAGTTTTATTCTTGTTTATTTGTGTTTTTCATGTTTATATGTTTTAATATCTAAATTATTAAGATCTAATAAATATTCACTTTTAGTAGGGTTTTAAATCAATTTAAAATTCAAATCAAATTACTTACATGGCATGCTGATGAATTAATGAAATTAACCATATTTATGAAAACTTTTTAAAAGTGCCTTCAGAAGTCAATATTTTTTTGTCAAGTTTGTCAAGATGAGGTAGACTTAGGGACTTAAAAATTTTTAGATAGTGGATCTATGTAGACATGCAGATGGACAATAGTTCAACTTTTAAAAATACACCTTGAGATATAGATGTAATCATTTATTGGGATGAGTCATAAAATTTGGTCCTGAGACATGCCATATTTGATTCCGCATACTAAATTGTATGAATGTTTTATCTGAGAGTGAACAATTGCTTAAATTTTAGTTTTATTTCTCTTTATGTACTTCTTACAGTGCAATTTGGTGAACGCACAGACAAACAACCCTTGAAGGTAGCAGGTACCATTTCTTCCTCACTTTTCCATGGAAGTGAAGGGACGAAAAGAGAGAGGCGAATGAAATGCTTTGAGCATGCACCACAAAATAGTTGCGGACGAAACAGCGGCAGTGCTGGGTTTCTTGGACTGAGATTATAAGGCAGTGCTATTACATTTTCCACTCTAGGATTTACCCCCCCATTCACTTAACCCAGTCTACACTGCTGCTTGCACATGTTTGGTGGGACACTTCCACTGTGTGTTTCACATTCTGCCACACTCTTAAACCAACCTCTCAGACAGACATTAAAATGCTGAGCATAAAAACGATATGAGGCGCAACACTTGACTTTTTTTTTCCTCTTCCAGCCACAGGAGATGGATAAGCAAAGGGATTCTGCCAGCCTCGCAAACAGCATATGTTGCCCTCTTTCATCTAGTATAGACTTCTACAGACACAGCAACTGTTTATTTTTCCTGGTGGTATGGTAGCGTTACCAGACTAACGATAAGAGGCCTCAGTAAATACAGTTGTTTATAAGAAGACTACAAGCTGGCCAGATCTACACCATTAGTATGAGATTTCAGTTTATTCCTGCTTTCTTTTTTGACAGTGCAAGAAGCTCTATACATCATTCTGGCTTAATCCAAAGCATATCCAAAATGTTCTTAAACCACAAAAACCCCACAAACATATACAATTCAATTTGATGGTCTCCTTCAACGTCAGTGTTAAGTCAATATCTTTTTTTGACTTAATCGTATTAGAACAGATAGATCAATAGCCCTCATGTTTTGCATTGGGAGCAAATGGCCTAGTTAAATTAATGCATGGGGCCCCAAGCATTTGCGAGGGGCCGCCTCATGTCATAATGAGGCTATATATATGTATATATTAACAACCAATATACATTGTTTTTCTATGGCACTGCTGGAAAAACACGTTTTTAGAAACTTTATTTGAATGCAGCTGTTTTAATTTGATGCAGAGTATTTTTAAGCAGAGTGTAATTCTAAAATAACTTCCTTCCAAGATTTGCAGTTGGTCACTGCTGCCAGTTACAGACAAACATTAGTCAAAGACAATCAATAAGGACAATGTAGAAGCTCCAATTATCCTGATTATTATCTTGACTGTGAAGGCGTGAGACAGCCATGTGCAGCATTTCGGGGACAGCTCTGAAAGACATATATCATAGACCAATACTACATGAAGCAAAAACATGCAAATTCCACCTGACAGGCAGAACCATAACCCCCCATCATGGGAAGATCATCTGCTGCTTGTGTTCTCAAAAACTCAATATCCACAAGCATTTATGTTCAAGGTATGGATTACATAGGAATCTTTAATATCAAGCATATGAGTGTCTGTTTGCAATCCACATGTTTTGATTGGAAAACATGCCTTTGCAATTTTTTGATAAGCAAGACAAGAAACAGCTCTGATTTCATCTGGTCCAGACTCCTCATAGCATATCTCCACCAGACCGGATGATGGCTTCCTCTAGATTGCCTCAAATAGTAGCTTAGGCTCTCAACATAGCACTATATGCAATTATCGCCATATTAGCTGTAAGTTCACTTGCACCCCATGCAATATTGGGGGAATTTACAATGAATGAACAGTGCCTTCTGAAAGCATTGTTTATTTGCACAAGCTGTCTGCATTTTGGAGTCTGATTCATTCAAAGAATCATAAAAATCAGGTAATGACACAATTTTCCATTTTAAAGATCAGTTGCAGCAGACTGCCACAGTTTTACATACTTTACTGAAACTGTACTTCATTGCTTCCCTACAGCTATTAAAGCCCTGTTTCGATCTATTACTAAGCCTGCCTTCAAGTGCACCTGGGAAACTTGTACCTCCATGTCAGGCATTCGTTATTACAACATGTCACGCATTCAAGTTGGAGCCAGTACATGGAAGTATCCTCAAACAAAACTAAAGAATTATATTGTGAACAATAAACCCAAACTACATCTGAATTTAAAATTATGAAATAATTGTGCATCATCTAAAATTTCTCACTTCGATGTGTCATTCATGTGCTTGGAGTCCACTTAAAAGGCACATAAAACGTTTTTCAAAATGCTTTTTTTCTTTTCAGTTTTTAGATTTATCACTTTCGCGGGAGCGCCAAGAGCATTACACAAATACTGTTGACTGCATAAACCCATGTTACGTGGATTATGAGCGAAGCAAATGAAAAGGATGAAGACAGACATCTGCGATTTCAACCATAATCCGTGTGTTTTGGTACAACACGGCAAAGTTTGTTTTGGTACGCTTTCTCACAACACATCCTACAATGATTACATATTAGGTCAGCAGGCAAAAAGTAGGTGGTGCTTTTGTGGCTGTTTGAACGCATTCAACCACATGAGTATCTAAACTATGAAAGCAATCCAGTTAAATACATTTTCAACTACATTCAGAATTGGCCAAAGGTGGACCAGCTCAATTTGAGACATGTTTTACACTTGTATCAGGCGACGTCCATCTTAATACCTGATGTGAACAGGGCCTACACTGCCATTCAAAAGTTTGGGATCAGTCAGATTTTTTATGTTTTTTTTTTAAAGGAGTCTCTTATGCTCTCTAAGGCTGCATTTATGTGATCAAAAATACAGAAAAAAACTGTAATATTGTGAAATATTATTACAATTTAAAATAACAGTTTTCTATAAGTGATAGTCTTTACTATCACTTTCTATAAATTTAACACATCCTTGCAGAATAAAAATATTAATATCTTTCAAAAAAGGAAGAAAAAAAATTACTCCAAACTCCAAACTTCTGAACAGTAGTTTATATTGTTACAAAAGATTTCTATTTTAAATAAATGCTGTTCTTTTAAACTTTTTATTTATCAAAGAATCCTGGAAAAAAGTATCAAAGGGTCCAAAAAATATTAAGCAGCACAACTGTTTCCAACTCTTTTGATAATAAATCATAGATCATAGATCATGTGACACTAAAAACTGGAGAAATTGCTGATGAAAATTCAGCTTTGCATCAAAGGAATAAATTGCACTTTAAAGTATATTAAAATAATAAAAAAAAAAACATTTTAAATTGCAATAATATTTCACAATATTACTGTTTTTCTGTATTTTTGATCAAATAAATGCAGCCTTGATGCGCATAAGAAACTTCTTTAAAAACACTGAAAAACATACTGATCCCAAATTTTTGAATAGCAGTGTATATTGACTCACAAGTACACAGTTCTGTTGAATGTTGATAGTTCAGTGCTAATTGTGCCAGACCAATAGCCCTGGGTTTTGTGAATAAGCCACAAGCTATAGTCTAATTTACACAGAAAAGTAGTTCAGTTAGTGCTAAAAAGAATGAGAATTGCTTAATGCCAATAGTCATTGTACAGCGCTATTTCAGTCTAGAGTGCAGGTGGTTGGCTAAAATGATGCAACTGTTTAGCATCTCACTGTAAATTAGGGCCAATTATGAAATCATATTTTAAAAAACAAACAATGCTTCAGACAAAACCCAAAATAACTTGAACCAAAAAGAGATTTTTAAAGAGACAGCTTAGCATTAACTTTGACATGATGATGGAACAGGAGTAGGCCACAAGCACCTGGAGGCAGCTCTGTCAAGGCCCGTATTGACCTAATTGTCTCCGTTTGGTGGGAGTGATCTGTCTAACTGCCAGGGAGAGGATGTTTAGCACAGACAAGCTTCAGTACACAGCAGTGTCATTCGTGGTTGTGTGACAGGTAAACCAGCCCTGTGGCAGCAGCCGCGGCCCCCACACCTTTATTTCCTTTCAAGCTGAATGACAAGAATAAACCTTGCTTAGACAGGAAGGACTCAAACACCACAGATATTTACAAAGGCATTCGAGGTCAAACATTACCGTTTGCAACTGAGTACAATGGGTATGTATCCAACAGTAAGACAGGATTTTTTTATGGTGGTTAAGAACATCCACTATGCATCCGAATATGAAACTTTCAAATAGTTTGCACAGCAGATTGTTATAGTCAAGCTTAAATGCACTTCTGTATGCACATTTAAGCTATGTGTGTTTGCAGTTGCGCATTTGTGCAAATATTTGCTTTTCGTTTACATTTGTGCTGGTATTATCTTATTTTCATGGTTTGCCATGCATGCAAAGACCAGCTTTCATGCAAACATCCTTCTACTGAAGTACAAATACAACAGGTTTTTACATCAATTATACCTGAACTTGCATTTCAGGTAGTGCTTGCAGCCATTGTGTAACAAATCAGAAAAAGAGGGTGGCATGGGAGAACACATACATCACGACGGGCCATTTTGTCTGCTGTCTACGCCTGCTTGATCTGTGTGAACCAGACTTTTCTCTTTCATCATACCAAACCTGATTAAGATTGTGCCCTGTGCGCTGCACAAAATCTGAAACCACTTAGAGGGGCTCCAGGAGTGAGTGAGTGAGTGTTAGGGAGAAGGAAAGAGAGCGAGAGAAAACAGTTGACTCTGAAAAGAATGAAAAGCTCTCTGCTGCCATTAGAAGGCCATCAGACTCCATAGGACTCCCGAGTTCTTGGGGGGTTGGACGTGTCTCATTATATTGGCCCCCCATTTCTAAATCCGCCAGGATATCGTAAGATTGATTGTGGCAGCCAAAAATAACAAAAGTCCGGTTTCTCTGGTGAGCCGTGGCCTGTACGAGCTTGTTTTTGAAAATCATTCACGTTGATGTCATTGATTTCATTTTAAGCATAGAGAAGAACGCTGTGTGGGTGCTTTCTTTGCGGTACTGTAGAAGATCAGTGCTTCAATTTTGGGGATATGCAAGCATGTCAGCTTACGTATGCACATGTAGTCAGAGGACAATTAATAAAATGGAGGTAAATTGATGTCATGCAAGGGCATTTTACCCCTGTGGCAATGTTTAGGGTGGCCAGCTCTAGTTTAACTCAGCAGGGCAGCAACAGTTCACAGTAGCCCTGCTCAGGGGTCCCTGGGGGGCCAGAATAATCAGAGTATGGGGCCCACGCAGCCTACACGAACTGACCCTCCCCCAGCAACGGCTGAGTTCCCGCCCAGGTGGCATCTGGAGGTCATCCGTCCAACCTCAGACGTTTTTGGCAGAAGCCCTCGTTTTTGAGGGCCCCTTTTTGGGGAACATGGAGAACATTGGTCTAAAACTAGACTGAGCTGAGACACAGGGGAGTTGTACATGTACGTAAGATTGTGTGGAAACTAAAAGGAGTAATGGAGTATTTTACTTTGATTTGATGATCAAGATAAGTTGTGTGTGTTTCATGACCAAGATAAGCTGTATCTACATCTTCGCCTTTAATCCAGTATTTGATGTCTGAGACTATTACCAAAAAAGCTGTTATTTTGCATTTTTCCAATTTAATGAAACATTTTTTGTTACAAATTATATTGTCAGCATAACAATTTGAATGAAAAATGAGTTCAAACAGTTAATTGCACATGAATTTCAGAATGTCTTAGTATTTGGTTTGTCCTTTTTTTGTTTTAAAGTGCACAAGTTTGTTCAAAACCTGATGATCATGTTTTACAGCATGATTTGAGAACATCTGACCTTTTGTGCAAAGTTCACACTGGTCAGTGTCACAATTGTTCTAATGTGACTAATGGCCTAGAAATTAATGGCCTAGTGCAGAATCTTAAATATTTCTGAATTTTACATTAGTTTAGGGTGTTTCTTTGTTCAGAATCTTAAAACGTTCTATTGGTTTCCAAGTTTAAACTAAATTGTAAATCCCAGATTTTCAGTGTAATCTCAAACTTTTGGACTCGTCTCTATAAGTGCACGTGCCAGACTAAATATATATGTGAATACATCGCTAGTACTTAAAGGAACAGTTCAACCAAAAATGAAAAATCTGTCATTTACTAACCCTCAACTTGCCATTGACTTCTATAGTGTGGGGGGAAATGCTATGGAAGTCAATGGATACTGTCAACTGTTTGGTTACTAACATATACAAAATATTTTCTTTTGTGTTCACCATAAGAAAGAAACTTATACAGGTTTAAAACAAGTGGAGGGTGAGTAAATTATGACAATTTCCATTTTTGGATAAACTATCTCTTTAAAGGCTTATAGAACATTTCTGTTTCTGAAATCACATAAATGTCTATACCAATAATCAAGTAGGAATAATATTTCAGCTGTCCATCACTCTCAAATTTGTTTGCGTGTAGTTTTAACCTCTAACTACAACTCCTCTGGTTGGTGATGGTGCCAGTACGTTCACTGGAATGAGAGAGAGCTTCCCAAGAATTCCTCATTTATCCAAGGCTTTGGATCAGTTTTAGTGTATAACCCAATCTGTAAATAAACACTCACTTCCTAGTTCAGTCAACTGTCTAGTTATTTTGACATTGGACTAATGGACTTCAATACCACTATAAGCTTGCTGTGGTTTTCCACTCAGCAACACCAACTAATGGCCAGATGAAACTGGACCAGACACGCTGAGCTGCAGGCTCATAGGATGGAGAGGTCTAACATAAATTTCCTCTAACTGGACGATGGTCATCTCTTATGCTGGTGGAACAAATGGAGAAGGGTGCAAAATGGTCAGAGATGGCTAAACCCCATTCATGTTTTTTCTCCCAAATGTTTCTCATTCTTGCTGCCAGAGACGTCATTTGTGTTGGAGGTTGAAGGCCGTGAGGGGGGCGTCCTCGCTCGGACTGAGATGGCTTTAACTGCTGCTGCTCTGTGGTGCTCAACATTGTAAATGTCTGTCAGAATAGACTATAAAAGCCGTTGAAGTCAACGCTCTTTGTACACCAGAACCCTTTGACACAGGTTGAACCTGAGAACGCCAACCAGTACAACATGCCACAACTTCTCTTGAAGCTTCCATCAATCAAGCCACAAAAGTTCAAATATGTTTACACACTGTTGTCAGCATTAAATTAAAACACGTAGGCCCAGTTTCGTAGACAGGGCTTAGCCTAAACCAGGATTAGGCCATAGTTCAGTTAGGACATTTAAGTAATTTTTATAAACATGCCTTAGAAAAAAGCATTACTGGTGTGCTTTTTGAGACAAAACAAAGGCACTGACATGTTTTAAGATCAAGTCAGTGCAAGTTTCTTTCAGTTGAAACAGCTCAGATTTACATTTTAGTCCAGGACTAGGCTTAAGCCTTGTCTGTGAAACCGGGGGTAAGACTAATACATATGAATGCAGTCTAGAGGCCAATAGATATGGATTGTGCGTCAATTATGTGGCGCTCTTTTTTGTTTTGTGTTTTTGTTTGTTTTGTTTTCCCAAAATAAATTAAAAATGCAACTCATTCAATGGCTTGAATAAACCTCATCTATAATGAGATGAGTATGTTTTTATTTTTAAATTATGCCTCCAAAAAGATCAAAATGAACTTCAAAGATGAAAATGTCAGGGTGATACAAATGTCAGGGTGTCAAAAACTTTCACAAACTCAAAGTCATCTGGTGCAACAAACCTGTAGAAGAAAAACAAATATACCATAAAAAAGACTGCAGACTCATGACTGTGTATTAAAGTCAATAAGTGTCTGAAAAACAGATAATTTGACATTTTTGTGACAATGCAAGGTTAGTTCAAGCTGTAAGATGCTTTGTGGTGCAGTTTCCCCAAAATGCAATGATATTTATGAATACGATTAGTGTATGGAAAATACTTTTTACTTAATAGTCCTTGCATTGAAACTTGTTTAAAAAGAAAAACGAACAATCAAAGTTTCATTGACCCTTATTTGTACAAAATTCAAAAGCCTTTTCTAATTACATGCACATAATCGTTGAATTACACTTCAGTCAAACTACTGCCTAATGGCTCATCCTGATTGGAATTTCTACCACAGGGAGGCAATTGACACATTACACATGGATGAAATATAAATGAGGGAAAGCTTGCCCAGCCATTCTCACCTCAGTCTCTCCAACTGCATGATAATGTCAACAAAACCCTGAAATCTGGCTCCGCTGGTTTGCACATCATTTTCTGCTGCCTAAGTTTACAGTCACTGAGTCCATATGTAAATGCAAGTGAGGGTTCTCACTGGGTGACAATGGTTCCAATTAGGAAGGTAAAAGCAAAACAAACAAACAAGCATTTCACTTTGAAGAGGGTCCCCAATCTTCACCCAGCCAAACCGTGAATGACTATGAGCCGCTCTGCATTTCAAATGAGCAATCTCAGACTTATGCAGCAAGAAAAGTTGGTAGATGTTAAAAGAAGTTCAGAGAAACACAACTTTCTGAGGGAGAATCTGTTTGCATTGGAGCTGATAAAAATTCAAAATAAAGATGTTTTACTTAAGTGGGGAATATGGAGAGTTCCTGAGGGTTTATGGGAGAGGAACTGCTCCCTGGAATGCATCTTTAGATCAGTGAACTGGGGTGGGCTTTAAACACTCCTTAGAGAAAGTTTGAGCGATTCACAGCCAAAGGTCACATTCTCTGGCTTTAGACTTGAATAATTAATATTTATAAGGGTTTAATACCAGTTAGAAGTCCTAACTAACACTCTCACACTCCCACTCCCCTAGCCATGCACGTAATCACGTCCTAAAAGAAAGAATTTGAAGAGGATTTTTACCACATGTTAGAGGATTGGTAATGACTGACAATTTCACAGACATGTAACTCTTGACTTTTTTTTTTTTTTTTTTTTTTTTGAGGGTACCATGGTAAGTCCAATATTCAGATACAATCCTATATTGCGTGTCCCATTTATCCATTAATGATGGACAAACTTTGTCTGAGAAAGATCTTTTTAATGGTAAATGTATTAATGTGAAAACCAGATATGATTAATAAAGTCATCTGCATTTTTGTATGGCTGAATTCAGTGACCATCAAAGCATTATTTCTTAAACATTATTAGAGTACATTTTACAAAAAAAATAAAAAAATAAATAAAAAATAAAATACTAGTTCAGACATATTGATAATAAGTAAGATAGTAGTAGTTATGAGTAGGGATAAGATCTAGATTTTGGTCATGCATAATAAGGCATTAATATGTGCTTTATAAGTACTAATAAACAGCCAATATGCTAGTAATATGCACGCAAAAAAGCAACTAGTTAACAGTAAATAGTGTTCCCTAATCTAAAGTGTTACCCTTCAAAATTTCATGCTTAATTCAGTGTTACTTGGTAGTTTTTTGTGAAAATTGTTTCAAAATAAATCTTTTTTTTAGTGTATGAAGTCCAAAAAACATTTGTACATCTAAATGTGACAGACATATTAATATTATGTTTAATATTAGTAAAAACTTACTATAGTGCTAGAAGTCCAATGTGCTGGACTTTACGTGCAAATCCGTACGAATACTAATGAGATCACATTGGAGTTGTCCATTTTCTAGGGAAGGATGTTTCTTTGATACAAATTCCATTAGCATCTAGTGTCGAGGATGATTTACTTTCAAGAGGGGAACACAAAAAGTGTTTGTCAGTATCCTGAGATTATTAACATAATTGAGATTACTGGCGATGAGGCCGTCCTGTGTTGTCTTCTTAATAAACACATTGTGGGCATTATTACGGGGCATAAAAAGGGATGGGACGGCGGATGATGGAAACCCCGCGGCGCAGCAGCACTCATCTGCCGCAGTCCCAGCATCCTGCGGGCCGCAGCGGCGTGAACTACGCTAACCTGATTAGCGGCACGCATCGCTCCTCTGCTTTGTGTGTGTGCGTTGCGTTTTGTCACTGACCCAGGCGGGAGTTCAAATGCGATTACGTCCCCGTGAACAGAGGGAACCACAAGATCGCTCTCCAATGGCTGTGCAACAATCGCAAAATGAGGGGAAAGATAATGAGCCTGTCTGGTGTGCTTCTGACATTCTTGAACATGCTCCGAAAGACAAGAGTGGGAAACTGATTGGCAGAAAAAGATCCAGAAAGGAGCCTCAGAGGAAGAAAGAAAAAGATCAAACCTTCATGCCCTGTTATGGCTCATAAAGGGCACATCACAGGAGGAGCACAGTGAGGGAGTGTGTCATTATCCGAGATGGAGGAGATGAGGCCCACGCCTGCTTGGAGTGAATATAAATATGCACATTCCCATGACAAACAATACCCACATCTCAATGCCTGCGAGAGAGTCCCAGTTTACAGCTGTCAGACCTTTTCATTACATAACTCTCACTGTACCGCCACAGCTAACTATTATAGAGTTGTACTGCAAAAAAACACACACATTTTGCATTCCCACCCACTCATAATGCAATTTCAGGATAGCGCGTACAGTTTGCGAGCTGAGAAAAACCACACAATTAGTCATTTGTTCTCGCACGGTCTGGGGCCAATGGCAAACAAAGACTTCCGTTGGAAGACAACTGTCAGAAGGTAAATAAAGCAAGCCGCTGAGCTGTGAATCTTGGTAATTAAACCAATAGTTTAAGCCACAGCCTCAGGTGTAGATTTAAAACGGTCACACCGAATTGGAGCATCCTGCATAGATCTTCCACTACAGTTACAAGGCGGGTCTGTGAGTCATAATGTACATTAGCTGTTCTTCATTCTTATCAAGAGCACCTGTACTTGACATATGACTCACGTAGCAAAGTAAACAAGTTCTTTTCACTGTTTGTTATGCTTTGTGTAGAAAAAAAACCATGGTGAATGTTCTCCACTCTTAGCAAACTTCCTTTTTTAAACAAAGAAGTATTATTCCTTTTAACTATGCTGTACTATTCATTTAAATTCATATTGGCACGGTTTCATCTTACCCCGAAGCTTTTTCTTGCCTTACTAGACAATTTCTAGTATGCAACACACAATAAAAATCATGTGGTTTGCTTGAGATCTGAAAGGTTGATTGTGCTGGAGGTTTTGGCCTGCTTTACTTACAACAGGATTCCCGGTGCTTTTCTAGGTTATTCAAACAGTTCATTACAAACTATCAAGGAACGGTCTGCCTTCTTTAGGCAGCCAAGGCAAAATGCATGCAAAATTATGCAAATGAGCTGCTTGGAACGTGCCACAACCGCATCAACATTTTTATGAAGGGTCAAACAAAAGCTGGCGCTGAACGCGCTGCCTTCATCTTCCTCTCTGCTTTCGTTATGCCTGAGGCATGCTGGTGGTATTGCATTTCCTCAGCCACACAGTCAAATCCAAATGAATCTAAATGAATTCTACTGAAAGAGGCCTGTATTTCATTTGAAGCAGCCCAAGTCCAGCTGAAGATAATCTCTCACATCACCACGGCGGGCGGCGAGCTCGAGATCTGGGGTCTTTGTCAACCAGTGTGAGAATTCTTAATTTTATACATAAAAAGTTGTATGGTTTAAGGATAGTTCACGCAAAACTGAAAATTCTGTCATATACTCACCCTCATGTTGTTCCAAACCTTTATGACATACTTTCTTCTGCAGAACACAAAAGAAAATGTCTTGAAGAACTGTTTTGGCCATGTAATGAAATTCAGTGGGGTACAAAACAAATTTTTAGTAAACTATAAGAGTCTATAATCAATCTTTTCTGAACAATGACGTAACTTGCTGCTTAACTACTATAGTACGAAGTTGGAGAAACAAACTAGCAAGTAACAATTGTTTCCCGCAAACATATGAACTTTGTTGCGCATCCATTGTTCAAACCACATTGGTTAGAACTGATGTTAATGGAGTAATAACTTCTGCTAATTAATCGAGATCAAATTAGGTTATTGCTATAAATAACAAACATGGCATCTGAAGACTGCTTTACTATTTTTTATTTTTTTTGCATAATTTGCTGTTTTGTGGGTACCCTTACGTCGCTCCAGAGTTCCCTGTGGTACTAGAGCGAGCAAAAAATAAAATAAAAAAAATCCTGTAACAAACTAAAAGAAGTAGAATGAAATTAGTATACATATTGAATGAAAGATATAGATTTAACTACGTTAGCTTACTTATTTCGCTCAGGTGCATAATCTATTTGTCCACATGTCATAATAACAAGAAACTATGCTTCAAACCACAGGTCGAGAGTTGTAGTTCCAATCACACAACTTTACATTGCTGTTTTTGAATGTTTGTTGGAACTGTGGATTCGGGAAACACCAAATCCTTGAACTGTGTTGGTAACGACGGAACTTGCAACCATAGTTGGCTAACTTTACTTTTGAGATATGTGTTTATGGAATAATGCTCATTTCCTTCCTTACAAAGTCAAAGATTGAATGGAGCGATGTATGTTAATACAGTCTGGAGACAGCGAGGCACTTGAATATTGGGGGCGCAGACAGAGAGCTATGAAGATTTATCAGGTCACCTGGGGCACACTGACAGCCTTTGAGCAGGACATTCAAATGGCTGTTGGGAGAAGGAGCAGGTGATAACGCTCTCCAGCCCCCTCTCCCAGCATGCTCATATTGTGTGTGTGTATGTGTGTGTGTGACAGAATGCGAGTGCTCTTTGTGTGTCTACCTCAAGACAGGAAAAAAGAGGGTTACAAGGGCATTCAGAAGCAAATGAGCAGAGAACCAGCGTCCAGAGACTGTCAGAGGGAGAGAGAGAAAGCAGTGCGAGAATTCAGGCCGTGTCGCTTGTCAACTTACCTTCTAATGTTGAAATACATGTAAGCTGTTAAATTAGTTGAAAATCACAAATGAGATCTTAGATTCTCCTAGAAATCAGTAAGATGAAATGGAAATTGAGAAAAACTCTTAAAACCAAATTATTTAATCAATGATATCGGCATTAATTTTAAAATGAAATAATTTTAATCTATTAATTAAAGGAGAAAATATCTGAAACAAAATTGCTATTTAAATGATCCATAACTGGGGGCTACATTAAAATGTAATCTTATTAAACATTGATATTTTAATACACACCCAATAGACATTAAAATATATGTATATTTTCATTCATTTTAATATTTGCATGCGTTCTGTCAAATTTGTGACCCCAGACTGAAAACTCAAGACAAGTAATATACTTTTGACCTAGAACTAGATGGAGATGGAGAAGGAGGAACTCACAATTCTCTCGCACAGCAGTAGAAAACAGCAATCGTAATTATCATATTCTAATTGACAGATTGAAATCTTCTGATGGATGGACTGGGAACACAACTCTTTGGGATAAAGGGATTCAAAATCTGTTGACAACACATCATGTCTGTTTCACATTAATGTCAGAAAATACCATCATGCCCAGCATGGCAACAATATTTAACAAATTGCAATACACTGAAAACTCCAAATGCAAATGGGAGTTCTATTTAAGACCACCATGGCATTGTCAGGGTGACTGGAAAACAAGATGGATGATTCCATTCCTCTATTCTAATTGGCTTTGAATGTTCTAATTCTCCATCTGGCCCTTTCGGAGGTGACAACGTAAACAACATTCCTAGAAGAAAGTGAATGGTGGCAACCCTGACTGGGAGAATGGGCCTGCCTGATCAATCAGCCATCATTGATCCCCTTTAGCACATGTGTAAATATGGTCTGTGTGCCTCTGTGTGAGTGTTTAGTTTGCATGTGTGTATGTGATGGTGGGGTAATGGTTGGGGAAAATGCAACGTCCATGTTCAGGGTGTGAATTTCGGGCTGTCTGACCTCCTAATTAAGGTTTGAAACCCACTAACAAAAGGTTAGGGGTCTTAAGACTATGTATTTCTTTTACATTCAAATATATATGTATCTATAGACAGATATCTGTTCATATATTCCTTGAGAATCAAACCATGTCCTTGGCACCATGCTGTATTTTTTGCTGCAAAAAAGTTGTTTTTTGCATGTGTGTGTGTACACATAACTAATGTATTACAAAAAAACATTTATATTTTTTTTTAAATGTTTTTAAGATAGAAGCTGGGATCCCACCAGATATTTGCTAGATGATCGTCAACCAAATGAAAAAAATCCTTTTAAAAGTTACTCAAGTCAACATCCCTGAATTTGTAAAATAAAAATTAAATATTTAATTTCACATAAAAGTTGAGTTTTATTTTACATGTCCTAAATATTCAGAGGAAAAGGAAGTGGTTGAGTTTTGTCATCTATGTTTGGTCTTCACATGGCCCTCAGCAGCCAGTCCTTCTGCTGATGTGCAGTCTCTTCCAAGGACCTCTATTATCCGTATGGTTTTTTCCTCCTCTCAATGCCCTTGGCTTCAATACATGTGAAGGCCTGACGCAGGCCACCCTTGCACTGCAGCCTAACCCTGTTTCTCTCCGTTTGCGGATCACTAAACAGGACAATCACTCTATCCATCTTTTCATGGGCTATTGTAGTGCCACCCTGCCTTCAGAAAAGGGTCCTTTCCTTTTCAGTGGGGAACATTTTTTTTCTCTTGCTCGATCTTTCCTCTGCTTTTGATGGGTTTTCTTGGAAGTGGCTGGGAAGGATTTTGAGGGTGCAAAAGAACCCCCCTATACTTTGTTTGTTATGGTTCTTTTTTTTAGCACATATCAAAGATGTGAAGAAGAGTCAAGACTTCAAAGCTGAAGATGGACTTTGTGGGACAGTGACCTCCCCCAACTCAACGAAAGAGGTTAGATCAGAGGTCAGACTTTGGGGACAAATGATAATATATTTGCTTACAGGCCTGTACAAAACCCAAAACCAGGGAGTCATAATTTCAATCACTTAGATTATTTGAATTATCCAACATTCAATTGAAACGATTCCAAGTTACTGTGTTGACCACAAAAATAAATGATGTTGCATGGCAACTTTGCACATTTTATATCTACTAAAACTTTTACAAACATCATAACTAACTATTTTAACCATACACTGTTTGTAAGTGAGATTAAGTATGTGCCTATGTGATCTGCAAATACACAGTTATTAGCATTCTTAAATATAGAATTGTAAGATAAATGGGCTAAAGCAAATTACTGCTTTAGCGAATCAGGAATTCTTTGAAGAGGCTCTCAAATCCTAATCTCATGGGCAAGCATTTGCACTAGAAGACGGTGTATTGTCTGTGATCTGGTCACTGAAGAACAAGGCTTCTCTGCAGTGCAAGGTGACCCTGCGTGCCCCTGTCAACACCCACCCGGCAAATTACAGACTTAAGTCATACAATTATGCATATATGCTAGCATGCATTCCTCACTTGATGAGAGGATGTAGCCAATGTAATGCAGTGTTACTGTATGTAGTACAAGACTTGCCCCTTGAACTAACAGATACTTCTGGTGTCAAATAATGGGCATGGGATAATGCTTCCTCTATGTATGTGCATTGCCATATCTCAAAGGACCAAGGGTCCATGGACCTCCTTATCATCTTAACAGGCTGTCTTTGTTGAGATGAGCAGAATACTGAACACAGACATGTTTTAAGACTTTTGGAGAGTAACATAACACTCCCAAATCATCTGCTAAAATCAATTTATTCAATATAATTATTGATTAAAATTCCAGTAAAACATGAAAAAGTGTGAAAAGGGTTTAAAAATTCTATTTTCTCTTTTGAGGGTGATGGGCCTGCTGCTCTAACTCCCGCTTGGTTCTTGGGAAATCCATTTGCTTCCATTTGGCACCACATTCATCTTCATCACCATTAGTGGAATAAAAGGTAGACACTGGGCAAGAGTGCACTGGCTTTGGGATTGGAATGGATCCCGTCAACAAAGAGGTTTTGGGGCAGAGAGGGCGTAGGACTCCACTTGGAGTTTTTGGACACTGTTAGTTCTGCTCAAAAATGTGCAGACGAGCATTACAGAAGCGGTGTGAAATGATAGCAGAAGTAAACAGGGAATCTTTGGATTATATCATCATGCGTATCTTGCAGAAAAAAGGGGAACACTTAATTCTTCCTTTCTTCTGAATCCGAAATCAGCTGTGAAAGGACACAGTATTGGGCCCTGAAAGTACCTCATTTGTCTGTATCTGAAAAGTGACTGTTGGTGTAAACTTTTAAATTGCAGTGCATGGATATTTCTGTCTGAGAATGTACCTGAAAAAATGCAGTTAAGCTACTCATTCTTCTTGGATATCTGTTATATGGTTCTGTACCATACCAGTGTAGTTGTTTTTCCTTTATAAAGATTTTATCAAGGCTGAGACATCATGACTTTTCATCAGGCCTTTCATCATGAAGTCCTGTTCTTCTCTATTTTACGACATTGTAAATTCTCAATAATTACATTCCAAGCTGCTGTGCCACAAACAAATTTCAATTTGAGTTCACACTAGGTCTGTTTGCATGTAGGCCTACTAATTTTCATCAGTCTGAATGAATCCAATTTGATTTCAGATTCTGAAAGTTCTGCCTATATGAACCCTTTTTGCAATACGATTTTCGTCACTTTTTAGTTGCGCATTTACATATTCTGCACATGTGCAGTGCATTTTTTTAGCAAATATTTTGTAAACATTCAGTCTCCTCCAGTTACCAGTCACTTAAATATGTTTGCAAGAAGTAAAACTTATGTTAACAGAGAACTTATAATAAAAGTACCCTGGTAAATATACATATCACATCACGTGCACAAGGTATTTTTGAATCCAACTGAGAAGATAGCATTGAACCATTTACATGCTTAGATTTTAGATTTTTCATTCAGCTCGACCTCATTCATATTGATTGAGTAGCTTACATGAAGACTTTTCAATCTGACTGAGCCATCAAACCAATTAACAGATTATTATAATCAATTCAGTATTCAACGGATTGTTTTGGTTCCTATAAACATAGCTAATGAAAGCACCTGAATTGAATGCCTGTGTCCAAGCAAGCATCCCATCCCAAGAGCTAGAGATTACCAGTCTGTTGTATGCTACAGGATGGACAAGATCAGTACTTGTACACCTGAGGGCACTGGACAAATAGCCAGGGCTTAATGAGAGGTAATATGCAGTAAGAAAGACGAAGAGTACAGAAGAGGAGAGAGCCTGCAGGTAAAAGTGATAGGTGGAGGGATTAGCTCAAGTGATTGATGACCAGCAATCTGCTCATTAGGATAGCCTTTAGCTCTGCGCTAGCAACTGAGCATTACGATAGTTGTACTAGTACAATGATTTATTGCTGATTTACTGCAGGCTGCTGAATAGTAACATAATGAATGAAGTCATTTTTGCCTTTCAGGGTGTGATGTTACTTCTAAACCACCATGGCAGTTTACTTTCGACTTGTACACATAATTCCTTATAAATGTTAAAGCAGAAAGTATGTAACTGTTAAATATAAAACAACATAAATACTACATGACTCATGCACTGTAAAAATTGCTTTGTCAAGTAATTTAAAACATGTGCCTTTATGTGGTAACATCTAAATGAACCATGTTTTATTGAAGTGAAATTTTGTTTTATTATAACTTTGATACAGCCAATAATGGGATACTTTAAGAGTTCAGTCAAAACTCTTCAATTCCAAAAATGTGCTCATTAATGTAACAATTTTTCACTGTTGTTACAGTGTAGTGATGCCTCTCAGATACCTCTGTATTTTGTTGCAGTAGACAGATGTCCAGCTCTTTAAAAATATATCATTAAGAAAAATAAAAGATTGTACTATTGTTTTGAATTTAAAAAAAAAAAAGTTTTTTTTTTTTTTTTTACTTTGAGATATAAATTAATGCATCCAAGGCTATGTTTAAACAAACAAATTGCATATGTGCATGGTACAGTATATGTGCCACTGACATATGGCGATAATACAGTGGATGACAAATTGAAGGTATAACTGCACAGGTATAAAGGTATAAATGATCTTGAGTTGGGGAGGAGATGGGCACTCATTGGCAATTAGACCGACACCCTGTTTGAATCCTTGAAAAAGGATAGTCCTTTGTCCCACTACTTTTGTTTCTTAATCTCAGTGCTCACCAGGACTGAGTCGTTTAGCTCTAGGTAGCCAGAGAGAGTTATTTATTGAGCCCTCATCCCTATATTCATACGCAGGCATCCACATTCAGCTTAAACCTCCCTAATGGGTAATGCGCTTAAAACTCCACCTGAACATTACCTGATGGGAAAAAAACCTCTGCTCTTTTGTTATACTTTTAAATCCAGTTGTTTGTTGTGGAAATCCTTATAAATTTGTGTAGATTACAACTGTGCCTCAAAAATATGTCATCTCTGTGTGTGTGTGTGTGTGTGTGTGTGTGTGTGTGTGTGTGTGTGAATATATTTAACCATTTAAAAGAGGAAAAAAGTATTTCCATTGACTAAACCACAAATGTGACCCTGGACCACAAAACCAGTCTTAAGTCGCAGGGGTATATTTGTAGCAATAGCCAAAAATACATTGTATGGGTCAAAATTATAGATTTTAAATAGTCTTAATTATGAAAATATATTAGTAAAAAAGTACAATTTGATCTCAAAGAGCAGGAAGTGAGCTAATGATCACTTGTATTAAGAGAATTGATATAGTAACGTATTTAATGTGTTGGTGATTATTTCTGTATTATACAAAATAATTAAACAAAAAAGAAAACGGTGTAATATGAAGAACTTGTTGCTTTCTTTTTGCTAGCTTCTCGCTCAACTCCAAAGTTTTTGGCACAACCAATTACTTGTTTTACGGTACCGAAAGTGGAATGTTTGGAATTTGTAAAGCTTAAATTCATCCTGAAGCTACAGCAGTGAGGCAGCGAGGTCTTTAAAGTGAGAGCGCCCCTGTTTGATCAAACTGTATCAAACAATTTGTGTTGTTAACGCTATGTGCAGATGATCTGTTTAAACTCCATAGACAAGCCAGTACTCTTTAAAAGGGGGAACACTGTTTATTTACGATTCTATAAGGTGTAATGACATTTTTCAGTATTTTCTGAAATATAATAGCCTACTGATATAAACTACATTCCTTATAAGCATATTATTGAAACTTAAGGAACTATATTTCGTTTTAAAGTAAGGATGACAAGTGGAATGCCTCTCGTGAGATTTCTTAAAGTTTTACAAAATATTTTGTGAATTATACATCTGCGCGAGGAGTTTTCAGATGAAAGCTAGTGCCGCAGTTCTGCCTGGCAACAGGCGTTTTCGTTCATTGGTTTAGGATCATTTGTGCTTCCTTCTTTTAGGGTAACTCAAAAGAGTTTACTTTTTTCCACCCCATACCACACATTTGTCTCATATATACGGAAACCACATTCAAGTTTATCCATAAATGACTCTAATAGAAAACTTCATAAAGAGATTGTGCCACAGTACAGTCATAAAGAGCTGAAACAACCTAAAAAGGCGTCTCAGCAGAAAACGATTGTTATCATAGACTTTGTATTTGACATGAATAAAACTTTAGGTCCTGAGCGCTAGTTAGCCTACACTGAGAAGGCAGCTGAGTTTCTCACTGCGACAGTGGGCACCTTGATTTGGGCTATTATACCGCCCCTTACCAATACTTAACCAATACACATCTTCAGACCTTTTACCCCGTCTTTCCACCCCCGATACCCACAACACTAGCAGCCTGCCCCCTTGCACCCCCACCCTAGCCTACCCCCCCACCGATTCTTCTTGGTCACTCGTCACCCGGCATAGGACCTCCTATTTCCATACTGCTAAAGGAAGGAGCTCGAACTCGAGAGAAGATAGTTCTTTAAGATTGATCCTCCGCCCTGAGCAGACAGCCTCTCGCACTCCCCTCTCGCTCTCTCACAGGCTCGCTGCTGCTTTGATCTTCCCTTAACAACAGTCACGTCATAGGGGAGTTTTGTCAAGCGGAGCTGCAGCGAGAG
>JAFVLL020020414.1:0-16243 GCA_021397915.2 Tor tambroides | reverse complement strand
TTAAATTGAAAATTTAGCGTAAAGGGTTTTTTTTTTTTTTTTTTTTGCAAATGTGTGTGACACCTTATGGTCATGTTCTTCAGCATGATTGAAAAATGATCCAAAGAACATCTTGTTCTTGAGTGGAAACAAGAACATCTGATTGTCTGTGCATAGAGACATGATCAGTCACACACATTTACTTATTTCACTATTGATCTAGAAATAGTTCAGAATTTCAAATATCCTTTCTTCATTTAACGTAATAGTATTCTTTGGTTTCAAGAATACTGTATTTTCAATGAGGTCCTCCACTATTAGACCCTACTATACTGTATATGTTGTTGTTTTTGTTGTTCAATATGTACTATTTTTTTTTATTTTTCTCTCTCTTTCTCTGCCTCATATCATATCATTAGCTAACATCCCAATTTTCCTGCTCCTCGTTGAGAAGATCAAGGCTTTGTGGCACTTGCATATAAAATGATTATTCATTAAGCAGCTTCAGAAAGCAGAGGGGAAGGGCTCACACAACACAAACAAACACATGCATTAATCAAGGAGAGAGATGACTAATGAGCCAGTCTGGGATTAGAGACTCTCTCGCCAACCTCCTCTGAATCCCAGAGCGCATCTGAACATTATAGTCTGCGCTCACTCCCGGCCTTCAGTACCTCTGATCCACACTTCTGATGCACTCTCTGTTTCCACACACATCAGACATGACCACAGTGGTGTAAATGCCACTGAATCATGCTTTCTTTAAGGTAATCTATCAATCTACAAAACAAAACAATTTATTGTCTTTATATTTTTATTTTACTTATGTTCCCTTAGTGGCCATATTGTCCAGGCTTCAGCAAAATGATTTAGTACATTACAAACAATCATCACTGCTGGCAGGTTTTTACTGAATTAAATTTTTTTTAAATTTAATTTATTATCTCTCCCATGCTTTTATTCTGTTGGCCGTCATATGTTGATTTATGCCTGCTGGTGATTTTGGAAATGCTACATTCTGTGTTATAATAGGTTCTAAACATATTGGTGATTTGTTAAGGAAATTAAAAAATTAAAGGAATAGTTTACCTAAAAATAAAATTTGTTGAAAATTTGCTCACCATCAGGCCATTCAAAATGGAGATGAGTTTGTTTTTTCACCAGAATATATTTGGAGAAATTTAGTATTACATCACTTACTCACCAGTGGATCCTCTGTAGTGAATGGGTGCCATCAGAATGAGAGTCCAAACAGCTGATAAAAACAATAATCCACCAGTAATCCACATGACTCCAGTCCATCAATGAATGTCTTATGAAGTGAAAAGCTGCATGTTTGTAAGAAACAAATCCATCATTAAGACATTTTAAGTTTAAACTGTCACTTCTGACCAAAATACCAGTCCATAATAGATAATAAAAAGTCCATCCCCTGTTGTTCTCTCACACCAAAATCCACCATTGTATTTGTATAGAAAGGTTTTGGACTGTTTGGACTGCTTGTAAATGGTGTTTGATGTGTGCATATTTCTCTGCTGATTCAGACGAGACAACTTTTTCATTGGAGAA
The DNA here is from genome assembly GCA_021397915.2 of Tor tambroides. Lineage (NCBI taxonomy): Eukaryota > Metazoa > Chordata > Actinopteri > Cypriniformes > Cyprinidae > Tor > Tor tambroides. The sequence goes on along the minus strand of JAFVLL020020414.1, from coordinate 14,695 downwards.
AACAATGTTATGGATAGAGGACTCTATTTTAGCCAGAAACAGCATTTTCAAGTTAAAGGTGCAGTAGGACACCTTGGAAAATGCTAACTTTAGTCTGATAGCACTGAGAGTGTACGTCCCTCCCTGCAAATCGCCGTCCAAAGCCACGCCTCCTGAACGTATGAATGTGCACAGACCAGACATCCAGAGACAACATTACTACAATACATCATGTCATTCACCAGTGAGAAAACTTTATAGTACAATTAGTAACAGTACTACAATACCAGGAAGGAAGGTCAGGTTTTTGATGTTTGTTGCTATTCTTGCTCTGTCTGCATAGTGTACGTGAACACGCTGATGATGTATCCTGTCTGCGCGAACAGGGTGCGCAGAGGTATGCAAATGCATATGTTGACAGGCAGGTAGGAAAGCCTCTCATAATGTTCGGACCGAACATTTTGATTGGAACAAACATTTCTTGGTCCTACACCTTCCACAAAATATATAAATACATATAAATACATTTAGACCACTTAACTTAAGAGGGTTTGAATTAATCAGCACCAATAGTTGATTGGCGGAACTATCGGTTATCGGCAAAAATCCATGCCGATAGTTTTCCGGGTTGCGTCCATTGCTGGAGTGGCTGAGAAGGGTCTGCTTCATTGTGCAGTAGGAGAGCGGCCTCTAGAGGCGGAAATCACTGACAGCACGTGTTGTTTGTTTTGACACGTGACATTGCGCACTGCACAGAGCGGGAAACTTCAAACACACATTTAAATGCAGGCAACATCCTGCCATGCCACAGAGCGCCATTCACATAGCTTTCCATTAAATTACATTATATTTTTCCCAAATCTTGTTAATGTACATGACTTCACCGTAGGCTATAAATTATATGTTGTGCATTTTTCAGCTTCTAAAATAGGAGTGTGAGAGTACACATACAATATCAATAACCAATGTATGTAATAGTAATGCTATGGCCTTGTGTATATATTTAAAGATGGCCATCTTTAAGCAGGACTGTTGAAATGAAATGGTAATACTTAACAATAAGAGTCCATTTGTAACATTAAGGAAAGCTGTAGAAGTATTGTTCCTCGTTAGGGTGCGTTCATTTCAACATTTACTATTACTAATAGGCTACATTTTTAAATTTTAAAGTTTCTTTTAACTTTAGTAAACTATGAAATAACTTTAATGATCAATATAATAATATTAATATTTTTATTCATTTACAAAGTATGGTTCAGTACTGTTACTGTTTTTTTTAAATACTAAAGCACTGTTTTAGTTTTCATTCAGTATCCATTTTAAAATCTATCGGTAGGTTAATCAGTATCAGCCAGTGTGGTCCAGCCTAGCTATCGGTATCGGTAAAATCCACTATTGGTCGACCTCTAAACTTAATAATTGCTATCGGGATGTGAAGAGACTTTCAACCAGCATAGCAAAAAAATGCTTCTGAAGACAATCACCTATTGCACCTTTAAAAACAGCTTCACAAGATGTTAATTGATGGACTGGAGTCGTGTGGATTACTTGTGGATTATTGTGATGTTTTTATTATCTGTTTGGACTCTCATTCTGACGGCACCCATTCACTTCAGAGGATCCATTGATGAACAAGTGATGCAATGCTTAGTTTGTCCAAATCTATTCTGATAAAGAAACAAACATCTACATCTTGAATGGCCTTTTCAGCAAATTTTTGGGTGAATTATTCCTTAAAGTTCTATACAAATTGTAGATCTTTAAGATTTTGTCTTTGTTCACAATCTCCTGTTTGCACAGAATGAATTATGTGAGGGAGTCAAATATTCCCCTAAACACATTCAGAGCACAGACGGACAGTAAGGAGGGTTGATAGGGTCACATCCTCACAGCGTGACTCCTCTACCAGCCTCTCACCATAGCAACCGGCTGTGCCATCACTGTGAGGAATGCTGTATGCTCTCTGCTCTCGGCAAATGATCCTTGAAATTGAGAGGGAAAAAATGAATTATCACTTACACTTTGAATATAGAAATTGAAAGCCATAAGTACGGACAGCACTTTGCTAATAACATTTATAGGTTGTAGGAATGTGTAATTCCAAGAAAGTGTTCAGTGGCTTTATGGTTGGTCACCTTAAAGGAATAGTTCAGTCACCCTCATGTCATTTCAGACCCTTATGAGTTACTTTCTTCCGTGAAAAACAAAATGAGAATTTTTAAAAAATCAGAACTCATTTAAAAAAGTCACCATGTCTGCCCAGATCAAGAAAGGACAAAAAAAAAAAAGTGAAAAAAGTTTATAATGATGGCAAATAAATATAATAATAAAATCCTTGATTCATGACCCATAAGCTTTTATCGTATTGATTTTTTTTTTTTTTCCACTGGAAAAAAAATGTTGCTAGGTGAATTTTCACTCAGTGAATGGAGTCTACAGGGATGCATTGTTTTGTTTGTTGTGAGAAAACCACAAAACTGTTGCTCCTCGTTCATGAAATTCAAAAATAAAGAATTTCTATGTAAATCGTTGGCAAAACTATTCTCCCATAAATTGTTGCTTTGAATTCAATGCGACAGTTTTGGTGAGAATTGTTTTACGAATGATTTACTATGGAATTTACTGCTTGTGTTTCATGATTGATGCCCTGTGTGAATTGGCTTGTATTGTCAACTAGAAAACAGGAAGAGATTAAGTAGTGTAATTTCTGAGCGCAGATGACTCCTGATGAATCACGTGGTTTAACAGGGACACTGACATACACTTGGACTACAGGTAGAAATGGGGCCAGTTAAGCTATACTTTGTGTATTATTAGCTGTGTCTACTAGGGGTGATCCCGAATAGTCGAAGATTCGATGCTTCGATATGAGGAGCCTGATTCGACTCCCAGTCTCACAGTCGAATATTCACAGAGGTTTAATGATCATGCCATTTTGGATGTATCGGGGTGCTCAATGTCTGATTTCACATAGAACTACCGGTTTTCTCCCAATAAGTCAATATACAGCCTATTCTGTTAATTCTGTAAATAAGAATCTGAAAAGAAAGAAGCTTTAACTAACTAACGAACTAACCCTATAGATTTAAGTTTCACTTTCCATAATCCGTGACCAACAGAGGAGCATCTTGGCGGCAGTGATTTAAATCTTTAACAAGACTCAAACTGACACAGGCAGAGTGAAAGATTGGATTTTTTTCGATCAGGTAGGGTACAAGTGATTTCAAAACATTTCAGCTGGTTTATATATGTATCGTGTATATATTATTTATCTCGTATAAGATGCATTTGGTTGAGTTACGCTGCAGGAAAACGCTTCATTGTAGTACTACGGTGATTAGCCTATCGCTTCAGTGCGCAGCGCGAGCACAACAATGCAGAATATTAATGACTGGGACTGTCATATAAATAACATTATAATGAGAACACTATTATAATAAAACGCTGTGAATTTTTTAGAGTTTAGCTGCTGCATTTCTGCACGTTGTTGAGTGAAGAACGCATCCACAAAAGGAATTCATTCAGAGCCACGCAGACACATTCAACTCTGCGTTAGAGGCATTTTGTGCAGATAGATAAGCCGTAATATGCTATCATATTCTTCATTCTACTGGTCATCTTCAGCGCGCGCAGTTCAAAACAGAAATGCAGAACATTAATAACTACTGTCATATACATAAAGTTATAATGAGAGCACTATTGTAAAAAAACATGTTGTGAATTCTTTGGGTTTTGCTGATGTTTAATATTAACTCTTTTAATCAAAACAAAACATTATTTATACCGTTCTGCGAGGCGTCTGTGACACATTTTTCCTGTGTGTTAACGTCAGTAATTATGACTGTCGAATGTCTTACTTGACTCTTGGTAATGTATTTTCCCCCCGCCCCAAACATATGATTCGACTATCAGTCGACTCTCGGCAAGATTCGGAAATTCCGATTCGACTATGAAAATCCTTAGTCGTGGACAACCCCTAGTGTCTACGCTAAACATAGACTCACTGTTTGTGCTGTGGGGCCTAACAATATAGCTAAAAAACTCTTATTTTTCAACCTTTCTATGGCATTCAACACTGTTTTCACCTAGATTTTTACTGTTGTAGTTCTTACATTGCTTGTTGAAATGATGGTTCATCTTTTTAAATACACACAAATACAAAAATAGATTTGTGTCTTTTCAATTAGATCAACCTTCACAGATTCACATATTATTTGTAGGTGCTAGAATGGTAAAACAAATCATTAAATTATAAATGTCATATTTCCCACACTGTTATTCACCTGCTAAACCTACAAAGTATATGTATTCTACTATTGAAACGTTTCGGGTCGTTACATTTTTTAAAATGTTTTTTGAAAGAAATCTCTTATTCTCACGTCACCATTTGAAAATAAATATAAAAACAATAATGTTGTGAAATATTACATGAGTATATTATTAATATATTACAATATAATAACTGTTTATATTTTAAAACTTGATTTATTCCTGTGATGGCAAAGCAGCCATTATGCAGTCTTCAGTGTCACATGAACTTTCAGAAATCATTCTAATATGCTGATTTGCTGCTCAAGAAACCATTTTTATTATTATCAATGTGGAAAAATGTGGAAATCATGATACATTTTTGTTCAGGATTCTTTGAGAAAGTTCAAAAGAACAGAATTTATTTGAAATTTGTAACATTATAAATGACTTTACTGTCATTTTTTTGAATGATTCAAATACTGTAATCGCAATTTTGAATAGATCCATTGAAACAGAATGCTCAGTAGAAAACCTAATGGACATTTTTTTCTTTGCTTACTCTATCATCTGTAAAATCTTTGCAAAAATATTGTCAGTATACTTCGCCAAGCTCCAGTTTTCTGAAACGCTCTCGTCTTTTTATTATCAGTCTGTCTGAACCTACCATCTCAGTCTTTATCTTTTTTCCTCCTCAGTCTCTTCGTTTGTCTCAGAGTGTTTTATATTTCCTTTGTATATGTGTCTCATCTGACCTTTTTGCACCTCTGTCTGTTGTGTTTCCATCTCCCATCACTTCATCATCTTGTGTCATTGGTGTCTGCCCCTGCAGCCCCTTCTCCATAAGCACTTCACTTCTCCACCTTTGTTCCTTTCGCCCCTCTCTCCGTCTGTTTTCCCTTCTCTTCCTTCCTCTGTCTGTCTTTCTCTGTGTAGTCGTTCTGAGGGGCCGCAGACTCATCTGTGCGCTCTTATCTGTTGCGCCATTGTGCCGTTGACTCCCTGCTGTCAACCCCTCAGGCCTCTTTCACACTGACACCCCCTGCTGTCAACCCCTCAGGCCTCTTTCACACTGACACCCGTTTATCATCATCCTCTCATCACCCTCTCTGCCAATCACACACACCCACTGATAACCATCCGTTTTATCAGAGAGACAGTGAGAAAATCTTAAACTCTAACCCCATCAGCGTTGAGCCCGATTCATGCGTCTAACTCCGCATTTCCTCTTAACTGATCTCGATTCAGTCTGCGGAATAACATTTCAGACACGCCGCCTCTGGGGCTTTAGTTTCGGCTAAGATAAACAGCAGTATCGAAGATTTGCCTTGTATTAGTTTCTGCCACGAGATTATACCTGGGTGCTTAAGATTTTCTAATAGAAAGCATGCAATCTCTCTTGAATCAATTAAGCGAGAGCTGTTCTCAAGTGAAAGGTAATTGAAGTAATGAAAAGAGGTGGTGCTGGTAATCTGGGGCTCAGCGGTCAGTATTGTAGTGGATTAGAGCCGCATTGTGACGGTGTCAGCGCCACGTCTGATCGATATGCTGGTATGGTGATGGGAGGTGCACTGAGAGCCCCATTTTGAGCTTAAGCGTCTGACTGACAGCATGGCAGTGAGCAGCTTAGATACATCCTGCGGCTCAATCAAGAGACTTAAACTTCAGAATGTGAATCTCAGACTATCTCAGATTGGGGAATTTTAAAGTTTGTTGGCCTACAGCTTTGTAGAGTATTCACACTACAATCCACACTACACAAACTGAAGTTTGTGGAAGTTATATTAGAAGTTTATGCAGCCGATCTTACAGGAAAACAGCAGTTTTGTGAGATGGTGATTTTGTATATGAATTCACATTATGTGATTTGTACAGAAACGTACAATTTTTGTTTTTGTTTTTTTTTTCAGAAAAAATGGGGTCATAAGCTGTTCGTATGACAACGTATGAATTCATGAGAATTAGCCACCAATTCACCAAAACGTGAAATAGTTACAAAATGCCACACTATAAAGTTTCCAAAAGGTTGTTGCAGAAATGCAATAGAAGAACAATTTTGGGTTCCCCAAAGAACCTTTTAGTTAACAGTTCTTAAGACCATTTTTTCTTAGAGCAGAACATTTTAAAAATCTAAAGAATCATTTTCTGCTATAAAGACCTGTTGTGGAATGGAAAGGTTCTTTGGAACCACAGATGCTAATAAAGAACCTGTATTATTAAGAGTGATGAGAGTGTGTTGGGTTTATGACATTTAGAATGGCATACTAAATTTGAATGTCAAATTATTTTCTACTTAAATTGTTACTGTTTACGCACCCTCATGATGTTATAGTCAACTGGAGAAATTTAGTGGAATGCACACACATCCATTGTAGTACTCTCATGAATGGTGGTGGAGACTTACTGGAAGAGAAGAGACGGTTGAATAAAGTCGTTATTTTTTTCTCTGCACACAAAAGATATTCTCATAGCTTCATAAAATTACGGTTGAAGGGAACGTGGTAGTTCCCTTGCTGTCTATGCAGGGTCAGAAAGCCCTTGGATTTTAACAGAAATACCTTAATTTATGTTAAGAGGATGAACGACATGACAGAATTCATGACAGAATTTTCATTTTTGGGTGAACTATCCCTTTATGGTTTTCTTTATCTCTGCTGTAGCTCGCAAATCCAAATCATGTACATCTAAATAATGTATGTTATGTCAAGTTTGACACCAATAACTCGCATGTCACTTAATAGTTGTCATTGTCATTAATGTCAACACTTGCACAACACATCTTTAAGGCTCTGTGTTTAAGTGCACGAAAGCACATTTTGAGAGCTATTATGGAAATACTTCAAATCTATAATATGACTGGGAAAAACAGTGAAAAGTCAGTCAGATGGACCCCATTTCTGGCTCATTTAGACTTGTTTTGGAGCCTGACAGGTCTCCTTCCACTCATATTGTATGGAAATAAGCCGAAGGATAATTTTCAGTTTTGTGTGAACTATCACTTTAATGTCTTTCGACAGCATCTTTGGCATCCTAGGTTCATTCTGGTGGAAGGAATTCCATTCAAGTACTGATCTGTACTGACTTGTAAAACCAAAAACTCCAGAAATTCCTCCACCTAGATAAAATAATCCCACCTCAAAAAGAGGATTTGGAAAACTTTACAGCTCATATAATACATTCAAAACATTTGTTCCATGGATCTCCATTGTTAGTGTGTTTACCATCAAAATTAGGCCTACTGCGGTAATCAGACGCGTCGGATACAGTTGATGCAGTACGTGCTCTAGTTGAAAATAATTTTGAAAATTTTTGTATGAGTAGCAGTTAAGACAAAGTGTTTCTCTAAAGTAACCTGGCAATTATTGTACCTTTGTATTTGCAAAGTGCTGTTTAAGTAAGTTTTACCAACCTCTCTATTTATTCCAATGGTAAACAGGTTTAACATTAGTCATCCTTTAATGCTGTGAGTCTGGCGTATTAGCCGCTGGAGACTGAGAGCATGATTGTACATGCAGTGCTTTCTGCATCCCTGTTGAGTGACTGGAACCCTGATTGTGAGGCTGAATTAAAGTCCTTCTGAATAGGAGGATTATTTCAACCCTGTAGGGGAGCTTTACTCTGGGTTAAACACTCGCAGGTAAACACACAGTCTTGTTCAAACCTCTTCACATACATTTTCCATTACTCAATCCTCTCCAACCTACATCAGACATCTCCGAATCCGCAACACAATAGCTGACGCATAAAGAAACGGCAACTGTTATTCATATAGTCCTTCATTCAGAGAAGTATCGCATGTTTCTCCAGGAACTCTTGCGAAGCGGGCCCACACTCGGCCCGTACACAATCACAAGAGAGACTGTTAATCTGAACCACAGCTCTTATTTGTGCAAAGCTGCTGAAGCTCAGCACTTTGAAGATGGAGAGTTGAAAAGACGAGAGAGCTTTGGTAATTTGCTCTCTTTTATTCCTATCTGCCTTTTATTTCCCTTTTTTGTACCTTCTGTCTGTATGGAAGAGAGAGCAGGTAAATAAAGAGGACACCTGCTCAAGTGCCCCTTTCCTGTTTCACAGCCAAGCTTTCATCCGCTGTCCTCATCTTTAGATGATGTGACAAGCTTTCTTCACCATTCATTTGTTTGCCTATTGATGCTGGATGTTTAACCAAAGAGGAAAAGTAGGAGTGAGGTAATGTACGAAAGAAACGAGGGTTCTGAGCTCTGTTCCAAATCCTAGTTAGGCTGCCCCAACAGGCGTTATTGTAAGGCTGATCCAAAAGGTAGGCAACTTCATTATGCTGCCTTGTAAGATACCTTATTTGGGCCAGATTGTGTCAAATTGTAGCCTTTGTAGAGAACGTAATCCCAGGATGCACTTTACTAAGTGGAGAAAAATTTGTTTCAATTTCTTTCATTTTGTCCATTGGATTTTTGTATGCAATTCAAAAATAAATAATGAAATATAATAATAATGATAATAATGATAATAATTGAAAAAATAATCGTGAAAACAGTCATATTGTGAAATATTACTGAAATCTTAACTGTTTTCTGTTTTAATCAACAATGAAAACAGTTGTGTTTTTGTGGAAATTGTCATAATTATTTTTTACAAAGAAAAGTTTTTGGTAACACTTTACAATAAAGTTCATTAGTTAACATTAGTTAAAGGGATACTCCACCCCAAAATGAAAATTTTGTCATTAATCACTTACCCCCATGTCGTTCCAAACCCGTAAAAGCTTCGTTCGTCCTCGGAACACAATTTAAAATATTTTGGATGAAAACCGGGAGGCTTGTGACTGTCCCATTGACTGCCAAGTAAATTAAACTGTCAAGGCCCATAAAAGTGTAAAAAACATCGTCAAAATAGTCCATCTGCCATCAGTAGTTCAATCTGAATTTTATGAAGCGACGAGAATACTTTTTGTACGCAAAGAAAGTAAAAATAAGGACGTTTATTCAACAATTCGTCTCCTCTCTGTCTCTGTGTCAGCGTAGCGCCATTTTGAAGAGCATCCGATGGACACAAAGTGCGTATGCTATTCTCTGTCATCAGTAACGCATGGATACGTATTGTACGTTTATTTACGCTTTTACTTACGGAAACAGCGTATCCATGCATTACTGATGACAGAGAATAGCGTACGCACTTTGCGTCCACTATGCAGCAGGTTACCCCTCTAACCTTAGAAAATTCATACAATAAATAGCATATAGTGCGTGGAATGAGCGCATAGTCTATAGTACGTAATTTAGGACACAGCATTTTAAAAGAGAGAGTACAAGATGGAAGGGTGCTGGGAAGTTTTTTTTTTTTTCTTCCTCCCTCATTTAAGCCTGACTAATTATTTCAGGGCTCCCTGGCCCCTCCTCAAGGAACTGAGTCTCTTTGAAATTTCTTATTTGAGCTGCCCTTGATTAACGAAACTTCTGGTGAGTTGATGAAACTGCACTTCACAGGATTTACTCATGCTTAACACAGTTTTTTCCCCCCATCTTTGTTGTTGTTGTTTGTGGTTTCCATCTCATGGTGATTGTGTTTAAACCCCATCTCTCTCTCTCTCTCTCTCTTTCTATCTCTCTCTCTCTCTCTCTCTCTCTCTCTCTCTCTCTCTCTCTCTCTCTCTCTCTCGCTCTTAGACAGAGTTATCTGTGCTGGGGTAGCTTATCAGTGTTGAGTCCTCTGAGCTCTGGGCAGACAGCTCTCTCCTGCATTAGCATCTCAACAGTCTCAGCTCTTTCTCCAAATAGACTCTCACACACAGTCAAACACAATCTGCACTACATACCTCAGGAAAAATGAAAGAATTAAAGTCAAACAGGAGCCTGGAGAAGGGTGTATTTATGTTTGTGTGTGTCTGTGTGGTCAGCCTGCTGGAGTCATTAAGACCTCACACACGGGTAAATTGTTGGTCTAGATGCCTGTTTGGGAGTGTTGGAGCTTAAGGCTTCAGAAAAAGAGAGACTCCACACATTCTTTAAATTGCAGTGTTTTATTTTACCACCTCATGCTTACTCACACCTGACTAGAAATCACTGCAGAGACCAAAGTTAACATGAAACCTTTAGATAACGTGAGCACCGGCATTATAAGCAATACAACTGATCATTGAGTGGATATTGCAGAAGATCTTAGTGATATGCTGAGAGAAAGGAATCTTTGCTTTTCTGGCTTTTAATGTTATTCAGAAAACATCTTGCTATATATGTTCTCTCAATTAGCTTAACGTAGTTTTTTATTTCTTCAAACAGAATATTTCAACCAAACAGCTACTATTACAATAACATTGCAAGGAACATGTTTAAATGAATGGTTAAACTCAATGTCACAGCTTTGGTTAGATTCATGGATGTTTAAAGCAGTATTAGACTGACACACAAACCTATACTACCAGTCAAAAGTTTTTGAATAGTAAGATTTTTAATTTTTTTTTTTTTTTTTAAAGAAGTCTCTTCTGCTCACCAAGCCTGCATTTAATTGATCCAAAGTACAGCAAAAACAGAAAAATCGTGAAATATTTTTACTATTTAAAATAACTGTTTTCTATTTGAATATATTTTAAAATGTAATTTATTCCTGTGATTTTAAAGCTGAATTTTTAGCATCATTATTCCAGCCACTTGATCCTTCAGAAATCTTTCTAATGTTCTGAATATGCTGCTTAAAAAACATTTATTATTATTATTATTATTATTATTATTATTATTGTTGTTGTTGTTGTTGTTGAAAACAGCTGAGTATAATTTTTTCAGGATTCTTTGATGAATAGAGAGTTCAGAAGAACAGCATTTATCTGAAATAGAAATCTTTTGGAACATAAATGACTTTATCATCACTTTTGATCAATTTAAAGAATTCTTGCTAAATAAAGGTATTAATTTCTATAACCCCATTCATATTTGTACAAAATGTTTCTTTATTCCAATAAATGCTGTTCTTTTGAACTTTCTATTCATTAAAAATTCTGAAAAGATATGCTTCATATTCTCTACAACAATATAAGAGCGTTTCCAACATTGATAATCATGTTTCTTCAACATTGATAAAACATTGATGAAAATGTTTTTTGAGCAGCAAATCGGCATATTAGTATGATTTCTGAAGGATCATGTGACACTGAAGACTGGAGTAATGATGCTGAAAATTCAGCTTTGCCATATCAGGAATAAATTACATTTTAAAATCCAATCAGGTAGAAAACAGTTATTTTAAATTGAACTAATATTTGAAATATATTGAAATAATGTTCTCTGTGATTGTTGGAGAATGTTGTATTTGTTCCACATGATCTTGTATTTTAACAGTGGCAGTGTTTTCATTCACTGTCCCTCAGGCATAATGACATGTACTTCGTTGTAAGAATAGCACTGTGGCCCCAACACTTCTCATTTTTTTTAAAAACCATTACATTTTTTTTCCCTTCTCAGTGTTCTAGTTTTCTTGACTATTCAAAGTGAAATTAATCCCCTCTGAGAGTTTAGCCTTGAATTTGAGCGTTTGTTGTATTTGAAGTTATTTCAGGGCTGGTCATCAACAACAGGCTACGTCTCAGGACAAGCTCAGGGATGAGGCTCTTCAGAGCTTAGTACATGTATGTAGTGTGCACGCTAGTTCAAGTGCATCAAACTTTATAAACCGTTGTTCTTATTGATTCAAAGCAGACTAGCTCTCACTCATTCACTGTTAAGTGATACTAGTTGTATCATCAGTTTCGATCAACAAAATTAACTGCAAAATAAGCAAAGATAAATAAATAACAGCAGTAGAGACAGTTTTGGTTACACTTTCATTTCCAGAGGACATGCGAGTCTAAACTAGTGGCTCGCACATAAGATAAAGTGTTCTGAAACACATTCACTTCATTCCAGATTTTAGTTGGTTTGTTTTTGCCAGTCTCAGTTGTAGCTTTATGTCTGTCTTATGCATTCACTTGGTGAAATTTTAAATGATGCTTTTTGATAGTTTATTGAAGAAATGTTTAAGATATACACTGCTATTTAAAGGTTTGAGGTCAGTAAGATTTTGTATGTTTGTTTTGAAAGAGATTTTCCTGAGAGAATGCTGTTCTTTGAAATTTTGTATTTACCAAAGGTTAATTTGATTAAAGATTAGCCTAAGCCTTCCACAACTATATTAAGCAGCACAACTGTCAACATAATAAGAATAATGATAATAAGAATAATGTTTCTTGAGCAGTAATTCATTAATTTAGAGTGATTTCTAAGGGATCATGTGACACTGATAGATTGGAGTAATCATCACAGCCATCACATAAATAAAATACATTTTAAAATATATTCAAATCAAAAACAATTAAATTATGTAAAAATATGTTGTAATATACATTTTTACTGTATAAGATTTTTGAAAGGGACTTCTTTAAAGATATATATGTGTGTATATATATATATATATATATATATATATATATATATATATATATATATAAATATTCAAAATATTCAAAATCTTAACCACAAATTTGCAAAAAGTATTATGAAAATAAATATGGTGGCGTTCAAAAGTTTTTATGCTCATGTCTTCATTTATTTGATCAAAAATACAGAAAAAATGTAATTTTAACTGAAATAGTATTGCAATTTAAAATAACAGTTTTCTATTTTAATATACTTTAAAATATAATTTATTCCTGTGAAGCAAAGCTGAATTTTCAGCATCATTACTCCAGTCTTTAGTGTCACATGTTTCTTGAGAAATCATTGTAATATGCTGATTTATAATCAATGTTGGAAACAGTTGTGCTGCTTAATATTTTTTGGGACCTGTGATACTTTTTCAGGATTCCTTGATAAATAAAAAGTTAAAAAGAACAGTGTTTATTCAAAATAGAAATGTTGTGTTACAATATACACTACTATTCAAAAGCTTTTTTTTTTTTTTTTTAAAGAATTCAGTACTTTTACTTAGCAAGGAAATGTTAAATGGATAAAAAGTGATAATAAAGACTTATGTTCTTAGAAAATAATTCTATTTTGAATAAATGCTGTTCTTTTCTTACTGACCCCAATTTTTTAAAATAGACTATTTATTAATTTACAATGACAGTTCATTGTGGGGTAAAAGAAAAGATTTATTTGTTGCTTGCAGAACTCAATTGAGAATGCTGCTTTTTGGGAGCAGATGGTGTAGTTGCAGCATTTACCAGCAGGGGCTAATGGGAACTAACCAGCCCAACATGAAATACCGCATTGACCAATCAGCTTCCAGAATTACCCGTTTCCTAAAATGCTTTCTAATCTGCTTTTCTCCATTGTCGGTCGGTCTCTGGCTGTCTTTTTCTCTCTTCAGCTCCTGCAGTGGCTCACTGTACTCACTCATGTATGACTCTGCAAATATTCCACCATGAAGGGCTATTAGTTGTGGATTAAAGGCGGATGATCGCCGCTGCAGTGCAACGGACCGTTCTGTCCACTGTTACCCACTTACACTCCCGCTATATCATCACACCACATGCCAAGAACATTAACTGCTGAAAAAGGGGAAAACGGGAAAAAAAAAACAAGGAACATTTGAAAATTAGTCAGAAAGGCAGACATCATGGAAACTATTTCAGCAGGGAATGTAGGAAAACAGGATCATGTGCTAGAGAGCTGACTAACACAGACATGTACGGCTCTTCGGCACCCGCGCGTGTGGGAGATCTGAGGGCCAGGAGACAGTGAGTTTACACGGGTTTATGTTGTGCCGTCTGACTTCTTAATATTGTGACTGATGGGTTTTGTTCTTGTGTGTGTGTGTGTGCAGCAGCAGCCTCACAAAGACGGTGGAGATTTCAGGAGAACAAGGGCCTCTAGGAATACACGTGGTGCCGTACTGTTCCTCTCTCAGCGGAAGGTTAGTGCAGCATTTCTCACTCTCTCTCCTCCTCACGCAAAAGCACACTTTCCCATGATGCATGTCTTACCTAAAGCATGGTGACATTTGCCAGAGAAATCTAAAGCTGTACCGCACACATTCAGAGCTTTGTTTGTGTCTGCGTGTTTTTTGTTGTGGGGGATTATGGGAATGTTCTGTGCTGCTCTTTCTTTTGAAGTCGTGAATCAGAAGTGCGGTGTTTGCAGCTTTTAGTTCATGTCTTTTTAGCTTTTGGGCTATCTATATGCTAGTGTACTACTTAAGGTTGACAGTAACTTTAGCAGAATTTAGTAAGAACTTAAGAAGAATTTAAGAATATTGATGACACCCCGCACTACAGTTTTTTTTAATTTATTTTTTTATTTATTTATTTATTTTTGTCCAATTAAATTCTCTCTCGACTGAAAAAGTCCCTCCCCTAATACCATTTGCAACTGATTAAATTGCAAGTTTGCAATTTGCTAGTCTTGGTTAGTGCTTATATTATTGGGTATCACTTGTTAACTATTAACTACGACTTTTCCCTCAATAAATTCTTAATTTGCTGCTTATTAATAGTTAGTAAGTTAGTTGTTAAGTTTAGGTATTG
>JAFVLL020020411.1:0-16998 GCA_021397915.2 Tor tambroides | reverse complement strand
TCTGTGGGAAACACTGGTAATGTAACAGGCAACCGTTAGCAATCGTTATTTGTTTTCCGTGCCTTTCTGAATACGGATTCACGATTCAGGCCAAATGGCGTCACAATTTTATGTCTTATGTTACGTTACATTTTATGTTATGTTACGTTATTTTATGTTACATTTTCACTGTTTACAATGGCAGGGCCTGCCTTCTTGTCTTTTTGGCTTGTTTTTTCTGATTGCACGTTAACCTCAAGGGGGGAATCCAGATCAAATCCCAGAGGGGAAAATCACAGCAAAATAAAGTTAGAACTTGTTTTGAACAATTTCTTTGTCATCTGCAGATTGATTTTAAGTAGGGGGAAAAAAATCGATTTAAATCGTAAATCGGATTTTTTGTGAAAAAATCGGGGATTTTTTTTTTAGGCCATATCGCCCAGCCCTAATGCTGGCCATTCTGTTTCATCAGTGCAAGTTGATAAGACATTTTCACATTTTAATCTTAAATCTTTCAAGTACAACAACAATCTATACAAAGCACTGTTTGTTGTATGTTAAGCATTTCCAGATGAATTAACTACAGAAGAAAACAAGAACATAATGCCTTAAAAGAACTCAAAACCTTAAAAAAATATTTAAAAAAATATATATTTACCTGGTCTTTGGTTCTGATGAGGTGACTGACATTTGTCTTCCCTGTACTAAAATTCCAATAAAATCAAGACAATATTCAGTACAAAGCATTTGATAACATGAACTAGGCAAGCCTTTATGTCTTCAATCAACAAGACAAGACAAGGTGGTTACCAATACCAGACATTTGTTTTTTTGCTGATGAAGCGTACCAGTTCGCTCTGTAGGTGTGGAGAGGTGACTGGGTTGATAACTGGGCCTTTGAGCAGACAGCAGCATGCTGGGTTCACATCTCCTGTTCAGGTACGACGTTACCTGCATGTTCTGCTTAAAAAGCGCAAACAGAATTTTGCATATGCATTATTAAATATGGGACAGGAGTAACAGCTGCTGAAAATTCAGCTTGTACCACAACATTACTTCACAATACAATACTACACAACTGTTTTTATCAAATTTTGGATCAAATAAATGCAGGCAAAAAGATAAGAATAGTCCTTCATTATTCCAAACTTTTGACCAGCAGTGTACATATATGTGCAGTGCAAATTTTTTAATAGTCAGTAGAGTTTTTCTTTGGCTGATGCCATTTATAATGTATATGCGTAGTTGACAAAAAAATAAATAAATAAATAAACATCTCTATATGTTTTTCTTTCAGGCCTGTAGGTAAAAATCTGTAATGTTTATTTTTCATTTAAAAAAAAAAAAAGTTATGGCTGTCACTATAAAATTTTGTCAGCTAATTGTTCTACAAATAGTTGCAATAATGATATAATTGTCTGTTTTTTCACTTAATAAACAACAGTTAATACACAAATATCTTGTATTAAGCAAACAAACATTACTTCCCTTAAAGCTTGAGAACAAACATTGCACATGTGGAACGTGATGAATAAAAATATATAAAAACAAAATAGAAATATAATATTAAGCCAAACTGAATATTACTTTAGAATAAGATGTTTATTTCATTAGATTATTATTTAATAATTATTTAATTACATATGATTAAGAAGCAGCAAAATATTTAAGAATATATTGCTTATTGCATTGAAACATATAGTATTTTCTTAATTATATAGAGAGACTACATAGAATATTTGTACTTAAACTAACATTATTATGTATATTTTACATAAATTAGTTTGTCAAACTACAGTGTGTGCATAATTATTAGGCACGCTGATATTCTGGTTTTGATGTGGTTTGGAATTGGTAAAATGTGCTTGGAAAAAAAAATATTTTAGAATATCAACGTGCCTAATAATTATGCACACACTGTATGAGATGTAACCATGTTGTGTGATTGAATAATTCCAAATCTTCCATGTAGCCTCTCGACTCACGAGATCGTAAAAACTGTATGTGTCACAATTTGATTAATGTAATCTTAGTATCTGCTACTACCCATAATCCACTACCAAAATGAGACAAACAAAACTGCATACTCATACTTAAGACTTAAGATGTTTACTCAAAATTCACTCAAAACAATTGATAGTTTGTGTAAAAGACACAATTTTTGTTAATCTGTCAAGCAGGCACAGTTTTCAACCATTGCTGATAAGTTATAACACGATGTCCGGCACACTCACCTGACTGAGCATCTGTGGAGTGGGAAGTGAAACTCCACTGGAGAAAGCAGCACTGTGGGGATAGCGGGTTCTTGGCAGCACCTCCATCGGTTTAGGAGGGTAGGTGGGATTGTTGATAAGACCCCTCAGAGTCTTTAAGAAAGAAAAACAGCAAGTTTAGAATTACACAATTGTTCTTCCATTCATAAAAGGACACTACCAGTCAAAAGTTTGGATTAAAGGGTTACTCCACCCCAAAATGAAAATTTTGTCATTAATCTCTTACCCCCATGTCGTTCCAAACCCGTAAAAGCTCTGTTCGTCTTTGGAACACAAATTAAGATATGTTTGATTCATTCTGACAGCTCTCTGACCCTCCCATAGACAGCAATCAACGCCCAGAAACATAGCAAGGAGATTGGTAAAATAATCCATGTGACATCAGTGGTTCAACCGTAATTTTACGAAGCTACGAGAATACTTTTTGTACAGAAAGAAAAAAATAATAACTTTATTCAACAATTCGTCTCCTCCGCGTCACCGTAGCGCCATTTTGGAGAGTATCCACTGAACGCAAACTGCGTACGCTGTTGTGGGTCAGCTGCGCCCCGCGGATACGCTGTTTACATCGTTTATGCTTTGATTTGAACAAAAACAACGTATCCATGCGGTGTATCTATGGGAGGGTCAGAGAGCTGTCAGAATGCATCAAAAATATCTTAATTTGTGTTCCAAAGACGAACGAAGCTTTTACGGGCGTGGAACGACATGGGGGTACGTGATTAATGACAGAATTTTCACTTTGGGGTGCAGTAACCCTTTAATTCAGATTTTTTTTAATGCTTTAAAAAAATAAGCCTCTTTTTCTTACTAAGGCTGTATTTATTTGATCAAAAATACAGTAAAAACACTAATATTTTGAAATATTATTAGAATTTAAAAGAACTGTTTTCTTTGTGAATATATCATAAAATGTATCATTTCTGTCAAATTTTCAGCAGCCTTTACTTCCAGTCTTCAGTGTCACATGATCCTTAAAAAATGATTCTAACTTCCTGTAATATTAAATCACACTTCACCTGTGGAGGTAGGTTAGTGGGGTGAAGCATAGGTGGAGGGCTCCGTGCACTATATCGCCGCCCATGTTGAGGCATGTTGGGTAACGCCTGAGACGGTGATCCACCCTGCATGGGTCTATGTGGAGGTGGCCCTGGTAAGCGCATGCCGTGGTACCATGACCACTGGTTGGGCGGCTGGTGGCGGTTGGTGTGCTGGGAGAGTTTCTCCACCTGCATTTGCAGCTGGGCCAGAGTACTCTGCCGCTGCTGCTGCTGCTGCTGCTGCTGGGACTGTGAGCCCGGGAACCCCACCTGAAGACCGTCGGGTCTGGGGCCTGGGTTCATTTGCTGGAAAGGAAATGGCTGTGGACCGCTGGGATGGCGCACTGGAGTTTTCTCTACAACTAAAGAACCTGAGAAAAGATTCAAGAACATTTCCAGTTGATAAATTGTACAGCGTACACACGCAAGCCATTGAAAGTGCACTCCACTGACAATGAGTGTAGATGGACATATTTGAAATGTTTAAACTACTTAGTGGACCTTGTTTTGGAGTGCTCAAATCACTTGTGCATGTGCTGTTGACTATCTGGTAGCACAAGCCAGAGCCAACAACAAAGTGCAGATAAAATGTAAGTAAGATATTAATTTTTCAGTGAATATAACAGGAGTTGCAAAAGCGCATAACTCACGCTAAACTGAAGTCATGGACAGCTTCAGTGTTCTTTGCACACTTTCTTAATATAATATATTCTCAGTTTAAATAACTATTTTGTTTTTCGTGCTACTAAAATAACCAATGTCATGTCCTGATTTTCAAATACGTAACAGCAATATACTAATTAAAAAACTGTTCTTTTTGTTCATAGCCAGAACGTGTCCCCAAACACAAGAACATTTTTAATAACCAACATTAATATTCATGATTACAATAATGGTTCACAATTGTTTTTTTTTTCCTTCAAGATATTGCACTCTTATTGAGCCCCTACACACACACACACACACATATATATATATATATAGTTGGATTATATAATCAGATTCCAAAAATTAAGCACTTGTAATTAAATTAAATTACATTTTAAATAAACTCGGAATCAGACTACAGTTAATTTTTTATTGATTAGATGATTACATATTATTCACAGAATACCAATAAACTAGCAATAAACAAATAAAAATTTCATTTTTCAGTAAGTGTTTTATTTTGCTTGATGTTATTTTAAAATGCTTATTTTAATTTTACATTTTTATGATTTAATAAATTATTAGCTTTTCGAATCCCTTGCAGTTTTCTCATGAACCCCAGTTGGGAAACCCTGATAATGTTGTAATGTTTAGTCCACTTCATGTTGTTAATAACAACAAACAGAATATATTTTCTTACTCTTTTTTTTTTTTATATCAATATGGTACAAGATTATCCTATTTAAATCAATGTGATAAACGAGTTAGGTCAAAAGCAATCTAAAAGTAGTGTGATTACATTACCTAAAATGTGTAATGTAATGGATTACATCACTAATTACATATACATGTATATATACATATATACATACACACACACACAAACATATATATATATATATATATATATATATATATATATATATATATACTATCAGGTGCTGGTCATATAATTAGAATATCATCAAAAAGTTGATTTATTTCACTAATTCCATTCAAAAAGTGAAACTTGTATAATGTATACATCCATTCCACACAGACTGATATATTTCAAGTGTTTATTTCTTTTAATTTTGATGATTATAACTGACAACTAATGAAAACCCTAAATTCAGTATCTCAGAAAATTAGAATATTACTTAAGACCAATACAAAGAAAGGATTTTTAGAAATCTTGGCCAACTGAAAAGTATGAACATGAAAAGTATGAGCATGTACAGCACTCAATACTTAGCTGGGGCTCCTTTTGCCTGAATTACTGCAGCAATGCAGCATGGCATGGAGTTGATCAGTCTGTGGCACTGCTCATTATGAGAGCCCAGGTTGCTCTGATAGTGGCCTTCAGCTCTTCTGCATTGTTGGGTCTGGCATATCGCATCTTCCTCTTCACAATACCCCATAGATTTTCTATGGGGTTAAGGTCAGGCGAGTTTGCTGGCCAATTAAGAACAGGGATACCATGGACCTTAAACCAGGTACTGGTAGCTTTGGCACTGTGTGCAGGTGCCAAGTCCTGTTGGAAAATGAAATCTGCATCTCCATAAAGTTGGTCAGCAGCAGGAAGCATGAAGTGCTCTAAAACTTCCTGGTATACGGCTGTGTTGACCTTGGACCTCAGAAAACACAGTGGACCAACACCAGCAGATGACATGGCACCCCAAACCATCACTGACTGTGGAAACTTCACACTGGACCTCAAGCAACGTGGATTCTGTGCCTCTCCTCTCTTCCTCCAGACTCTGGGACCGATTTCCAAAGGAAATGCAAAATTTACTTTCATCAGAGAACATAACTTTGGACCACTCAGCAGCAGTCCAGTCCTTTTTGTCTCGAGACGCTTCTGACGCTGTCTGTTGTTCAAGAGTGGCTTGACACAAGGAATGCGACAGCTGAAACCCATGTCTTGCATACGTCTGTGCGTAGTGGTTCTTGAAGCACTGACTCCAGCTGCAGTCCACTCTTTGTGAATCTCCCCCACATTTTTGAATGGGTTTTGTTTCACAATCCTCTTGCTTGTACACTTTTTTCTACCACATCTTTTCCTTCCCTTCGCCTCTCTATTAATGTGCTTGGACACAGAGCTCTGTGAACAGCCAGCCTCTTTTGCAATGACCTTTTGTGTCTTGCCCTCCTTGTGCAAGGTGTCAATGGTCGTCTTTTGGACAACTGTCAAGTCAGCAGTCTTCCCCCCATGATTGTGTAGCCTACAGAACTACCACACTGAGAGACCATTTAAAAGGCCTTTGCAGGTGTTTTGAGTTAATTAGCTGATTAGAGTGTGGCACTGGGTGTCTCTTCAATATTGAACCTTTTCACAATATTCTAATTTTCTGAGATACTGAATTTGGGGTTTTCATTAGTTGTCAGTTATAATCATCAAAATTAAAAGAAATAAACACTTGAAATATATCAGTCTGTGTGGAATGAATGTATACATTATACAAGTTTCACTTTTTGAATGGAATTAGTGAAATAAATCAACTTTTTGATGATATTCTAATTATATGACCAGCACCTGTATATATATATATACACACACACACACACACATACATATATATATATATATATATATATAGTGGCCACAAATTAAGAATTCGTTCCATGACATAAATTAGTCGAAATGTGGCCATGGTTTACTAGAATGAGGAAACAAAGTAGTAAATAAAACGAATGAATGAATTAGTAAATTATTGATTCGTAAAAGTCAGTACTATTGTGATTGATTGAAGTAATTGGTTAAATGTAAGTATTTGTGGACAGTAAACAGTTCATTTTGCCTTTTTTATTCAGCCAATGTTGGTGGTTCTAAAGCATGGTAATTATTTTTAAAATAATGTTTAATATGTATTTTTGCAACACAAAGAAACTTAAAAGAACAATACAAGCCTTGTGACAAAAATAAAGACTGTAATATTCCTTTTTCATTATTCAAGAAAACATTAAAAACGGATAGGGTTCATGTTTAGATTTTCATTATTTAAAGTCATCCATTATTTAAGTTTTCCAAGTTTCAAAACATCACTGGTTGAAAACCGTTTTTAGTAAGAATCTTACCAAGATCCACATTTGAGGCCCAAAAAGCAGATCGACTTTGGAATCGAACCAAGCTCTGGGGAACATATGAGATGTTGCACTTTGCTCGCATGAGGTACTGGATTTGACACGTTATCTGAGACGAGAAAAGGAAGTTGAGAGACCATCAGCCAAACAGCAGGCTGACCACAATTAGTACATACAACATAATTTAATCTAATTGTGATTATTTGAGTTAACCAAGATCACTGTACACATATCGCAAAATTTAGATGAAATTCTTTTTTTTTTTATGGAAGAGATGCAATATTTTTACATTTCGTTGATGGCAGAAATACACTTACCAGCCGCTTACAGTACAGGAGGGCCGTTCCACTGTTACTGGCTGTGGCCCATTTTGTGAAGTTGATCACATGATCAAGATGTGTGGAGAGTGATGTCACATCCTGTTGTTGCTTTTTCAGGAGGGTTTCATGGTCCTTTGTGATTGCCTAAATAAACATGCTTATGTAACCTCAACCAGTTCACAACGATCAAATTTGACTGCGGTGCTTCTCAACTGGTTTAGCTCCAGCACAAAGATTTGATATTAGGAATTAAATGGTGACCAAAAAACTATACCAGAATTGTATCACAAAACTGCAAGTCAAGCTGAATTTAATGTAGTCTTGTTGGTATTTCTTCTACTTGGTGTGGGGTTTTTTTCTTTTTGTTTGTGAGAATGCCCATATTTTACTTTGTCAATTATTCATTATTTTCTGGTTTTATGACTAGCATTTAGTTTATTTTTATCCTTGCTGTACGTAACCCATAACACATTTAAGACAACCAATTGGGAAGCACTGCTTTTGATGATGAAATACTGGACACTACCTCAAGTTGATTGACTAATAACTTCCCCTTCCTGTTGATCTCCATTATGAGATTGCAGATAGATTTTTTAATCTCATTAGACACAGTCTTGCGATTTTCATCCACCTGCTGAAGACTGACAAGAACAGGAAAGATATGCCATAAAAATAAATAAAATGTAAGTGTTTTTACATACTACACATCTTAACAGGGTTCCCACATTTTGACACTTTTCTCACTGTATTTGTCATTTCTGGATAAGGATTTTTTGGAGAGTGTTTTTAAAAGTGATTTTGAAGATTGATTACATTTAAAAAGAAATATTTCCAGTGAAATATCTTGGAGTTGAGCATAGCTAGAAAAAATGTATATTCACTATACATTCACTATAGCAGGGTTTCCAGAATCCATTAGATGTAAAATATTTACTTGAAGTTTCATTTCATATTAACATCTGATCTAATTAATTATTAGCTTATCATAACTCACAAACCCCCTGCAGTACTTTCATGAACTGAAAATACTGTACTATAGAAATGTCCATGATATTTTAAGATTTTATTCATTTCCATGACATTTATAGGTATTCCATTGAGGAAATAACAATTTTAAAGTTATTGTATATTTGTGACTCTGGACCACAAAACCAGGTCAGTATTTTTAAATTGAGATTTATACTGAATAAATAAGCTTTCCACTGATGTATGGTTTGTTAGGATATTTGGCTGAGATACAACTATTTGAAAATCTGGAATCTGAGGGTGCAAAAAAAATCTAAATATTGAGAAAATCACCTTTAAAGTTGTCCAAATTAAGTTCTTAGCAATGAATATTACTAATCAAAAATGAAGTTTTAATATATTTACACTAGGAAATTTTCAAAACATCTTCATGGAACATGATCTTTACTTAATGTCCTAATGATTTTTGGCTTAAAAGAAAAATGGATAATTTTAACCCATACAATGTATTTTTGGCTATTGCTACAAATATACCCCAGCGACTTAAGACTGCTTTTGTGCTCCAGGGTCACATTTAGGTATGCCATGTCAGTTGGGAACCCTGGCTTTAAATGATTATAAGTTGTTTTAAATGTTTAATATTAATTATATAATCAAAAAAAATAAACAAATAAATAATTTTAACATACCCATTGTGTATGGTATTAGATATGTCCTCTATAGCTTTCTTCTTTTCTTGAAGTTGGCAAGTCATATTTTCCAGATGTTGCTTGTGGTTTTTATACGCATCTTCTAGAAACTGGTAACTGTATTGGAAAATTTGCTGTTAGCTGCAAGTTAAGTCTCTAAAATTTATGATGCCATTGATATTTACATACAGAACAGGACACAAAACAGGAAAAAACATGAAAATGCACACCGTTTCAGAAGTATTAATGGGTTACTCCACCCCAAAATGAAAATTTTGTCATTAATCACTTACCCCCATGTCGTTCCAAACCCGTAAAAGCTTCGTTCGTTTTCGGAACACAATTTAGGATATTTTGGATGAATATCGGGAGGCTTGTGACTGTCCCATTGACTGCCCAGTAATTAACACTGTCAAGGCCCAGAAAAGTATGAAAGACATCGTCAAAATGGTCCATCTGTCATCAGTTGTTCAACCGTAATTTTACGAAGCTACGAGAATATTTTTTGTCCGCAAAGAAAACAAAAATAATGACTTTATTCAACAATTCTCCTCCCCGTCTCCTCCGCGTTAGCGTAGCGCCATTTTGGAGATTATCCGCTGGACGCAAACTGCGGACGCTGTTCTGTGTCATCCGCACCACACGGGTACGCTGTTTTCGTTCAAATCAAATAAATATATGTATCCCTGTGGTGCGGCTGACACAGAAGAGCATACGCTGTTTGTGTCCAGCGGATATTCTCCAAAATGATTAATGACAAAATGTTCATTTTGGTGTGTAGTAACCCTTTAAGGAATGCTTACCACACCAGACACATGTTAATATTTAGTTCACCCACAAACTAAAATTCTGTCATCATTTACTCACCCTCATGTTGTCACAAATCTGAATGACTTTTTTTGTGGAACACAAATATCTTTTAAAGAATGGTGGTAAACCAACAGTTTTGGTGACCACTGACTTCCACAAAAAAAACAACAATAACAGACATTTCTCATCTTCTCTCATGTTTCATAGAAGAAAGTCTGTCATCCAGATTTGAATCCTATCCCTTTGAACATACATGCTAATATGAAACTAGTGTGATAAGAATTCCTCATCTATTCCTTTGATGCCATGAATGTGGGCCGTACTTATGGTCCTTGTGTTTGAGTAGCTGACAGTCTCTGCAGGTGAGGCGATCACAGGTTTCACAGAATAGCTTCAAAGGCTCCTGTCTGTGGATGTCAC
The DNA here is from genome assembly GCA_021397915.2 of Tor tambroides. Lineage (NCBI taxonomy): Eukaryota > Metazoa > Chordata > Actinopteri > Cypriniformes > Cyprinidae > Tor > Tor tambroides. The sequence goes on along the minus strand of JAFVLL020020411.1, from coordinate 6,790 downwards.
AGAAGACGGGCTTCTGTGTGGAAGCACCCATCGCCTCTGTAAACAGGAAGACAAGCTCATGTTTGTCTGTGTAACTTCAGAAATGCACTCCTGCAAGTTTGTAAAGTTCATGTACAGAAGTTGCTGTAAAAGACCATAATCAGTAGTGTAATTAAGACCACTGCATTACATACAAACCCTCGCGTACTTCTCACAAGCTGATATCATTTACAAAATTTAGGGTCAAACCTGAGGACATTTCTGTTATTTGCCGGACTGTGTGATCTCTGGTGAACTTCACACGCTGATGAGCATCGATGCAGGTGACGCACAGAAACTCTGCGCATTCCACGCAGAAACCGCTGGCCTCCGTGTTATCGTCACAACTCATGCAGAGCTGAGAGCAAAAGACGCAAAGATGCATTTAGATTTACTAGTCTGATACAGTTCCTAGAGCATCATCTCAGGGGTGTAGTATAAACACTGACAGACGTAAACACACACCTGACAGCTCTTTTCCATTGTGCTGCTCGGCACTTCCACAGAATCCTTGACAAAGAAATTATCCAAGACCTCAACATCCATACACTCCTGCTGACAGACTGGACAGCGGATCATGTTCACTGACGTAACATAAAAGAGAAGAGAGGGAAAACATATTCAATACCAAGTCACCAAAATGCATGATACAAAAGAGCACATATTATTACATTTTATTACAAACTGGAAGAAAAATCTATTTAATTGAGACACCATTATCAGTATTGGGATCAATGATACTGGCCTTTATACACTGTCTTTGTTTAATATGAAAATATATTAATGATTACAAATTTTAATGTTAGGTGCTAATCATCATGATTATTTACAGAAATCTATGTGATTAATTAGGGCTTTCAATAGATAAAAAAATAACTATGTAAAACACATGGCATTATAATCTTTGTATTTTGGCTGATTTCATCATTTTTTTTAGCAAATCTCACTCCATTCCATCCTGATCAAAAATGTGTAGTATATAGTGGATGTATCTATCTATCTATCTATCTATCTATCTACATATATATATATATATATATATATATTTATAGTGCTGGGTAGATTACTTACAAATTGTAGTCTGTTACTGATTACAGATTACATGATGAAAACCGTAGTTAGTAATGTAATCTAGGTGACACATTTTAGGTAATGTATTCTGACTACTTTTTTTTTATTAAACTTGTTTTAAACTTACCATTAAATATACAATATTGAAAATATATTCCTTGAAATATTTCTTTCTTTCTGTCTGTCTGTCTGTCTTTGTGAATATAGTCAAAGCTGAATGGTTTGACACACAGCAGGATTTTTAGAAAAGAAAATATAAAAGAGGAAAAAAGAAGAATTAGGGAGAATCAATAAATTACAAATAATTTACTGCCATTGCATAAATAACATGTAATCCATAAAAAAGTAACTGTAGTCTGATTACGAGTATTTTAAAATTTAATATAGATATAGATCATAAAAGATCCAGGAAGATGCCCCCCTTAAGAACAAGGTGAATTTACTTTTAAATTGTAATATATTTAGACTTAGGTTTAGCATGTGCAGAATGATGATGCATCAGCAAATGTTATTAAAATGAATACATAGAAACACTTGCCAAAGCACAAAATGTACATTTTTCAAAGAGGCCATCTTACCCCACTACTGGGATGCAATATATATTTCTAAAGTGTCATTCATATGAAATTCTTCATCAATTATTATATTTAAAATTACAGCAATTTAGTTGAATAACTGATGAAAAACAAATCAGAATCCGAAAGTAACGTTAGATTTAAATAAACAGTAAAATTGAGATATCTACACATATGTTTATTCATATATTTATTGAAAATTGCCCATATTTTAGTTGAAGATCGGCATAAATGTATAAATTGCCGTTTTCTTTGTTCTAGATTGACCTTTACGAGCAGCTTTGGGACTTTGTACTGTATATCAGCTCTTCGTCTTTTACTGGAATTAGTTATTTGAATAGTGCGTCTTGTGAATGATTAAAAGAGAAAGCAAACTCTTACACGGCTGCGCGTTGCTGGCTGTGCTGACAGGTGTATTATGAGCAGGTAAGCATCTCTTACAGAAGGAGTGCAGGCAGGGCAGCAGTTTGGGCTCTCTGCTGCTGAAGCTGAGCTTACACACGGGACACACGTCCATCAGAGCCATCATCATCATCCTCACACTGCCCTGATCTTCATCAGCACGCTTACTTTCCGCCTCATTCTCCACGATTATCACCACATCATCAGACTCCATCTTCTCACTTCCATCCATCACTTTATTGCAGGAAGAGCATCAGGAGAAACATCTCAGGTTCAGAGCAGTAGGTGCTGCTGTACTGCCGTCCGCGCGCTGGTCTTAATAACATCTGAATAAATCTACACAGCTCTTGTGATAAAACGCAGAGAACCCCGACCGCTTATTCGCTCGTCAATCATGTAACGTTATAAAGTTTAAAAATGAAACGCACTGCTGTGTTATTGCCAGACGCGTATGATGATGAGGCCACAAACATGACGGCGCACGGCCTCCATTGTGACGTGTTGCCACGGCAGCCGAGGGAGGACAAACATCTCACGAGAAAAAAGGAAAAGAAAAACGCGTGGTAAGATAAGAAAACTGCTTGTATTAATAAACACAGATTTACTATAAAAAAATAAAATAAATGCAATGAATACAAATAAGCAACGAGATACTTAAAAAGTTTGTGAGTTCTGCAAAGTTTATATGTGATTTATTCTTGTTTTGTAAACATTTAGATTTTTGTGTTTTATTCTTTTTTTTATCATATCGGTATTATAAAAAAATATATATATCGTTTTAACGACACACTTTGTCGTTATTGCGAAAAAAAATATATCGTTTTTACGAAATAACAGCTACCGATACAAAAATAATAGGCTCACCACCGTAGGTATGGACCAGTTACAGTTGATTTAATAATAAGAAAGAAAGAAAGAAAGAAATGACATTGTAATGTAGGAATCAGCAGGGTTTGTTTATTTGTTTATTTATTTAGAAATAAATAGGCTGGGTAGTAACTGTAATCTGGATTAGGTAATCAGATTCCAATAATTAAATACTTGTAATTTGAGTAAATTACAATTTTTAATGCTCAAAATCAGATTACAGGTCCTCTTTTATGGATTACATGATTACATATTATTCACACAATGGCAGTACATTTTCCATAACTTATTTCATAACTTATAACTTAAAATGTTCTTTCCAAAAATCCTACAGTGTGTCATTCCATTTATCTTTGTATTTGTACTATATGTACAATATAGAATGACACTGTAAATGTCACGTAATTAATTTGCAAACCATGCTTCTGAATTTGGGTGGGGGAAAAAGCCCCTCTCAAGCAGTTAGACCATGTATGAAACAAATAATGAATTAGTAAACACTGGTGATGTACACTAGCAGTCAAAAGGTTTTGAACAGTGAGAGTTTTATTGTTTTTTAAAGAAGTCTCTTCTGCTCACCAAGCCTGCATTTATTTGATCCAAAGTACAGCAAAAACAGTCAAATTTAGAAATATTTTTATAATTTAAAATCATTGTTTTCTTCTTGAATATATTTTAAAATGTAATTTATTTTAGCATCATTACTCCAGTCACATGATCCTTCAGAAATCATTCTAATATTCTGATGCTCAAAAGGCATTTATTATTATTATGATTATTATACTGATAACAGCCGAGTAGAATTTCTTCAGGTTTCTTTGATGAATAGAAAGTTCAGAAGAACAACCTTTATATGAAATAGAAATTTTTTGTAACATTATAAATGTCTTTATCATCACTTTTGATTTAAATTGAAATAAAAGTATTATTTAATAGCCCAAGCTTTTGAATGGTATAGTGTATAATGTTACAAAAGCTTTTTTATTTCGGATAAATGATCTTTGGAACTTTCTATACAAAGAATCCTGAAAAAAATGTACTCAACTGTTTTAAATACTGATAATAATAATAAAAATAATTGTTTCTTGAACAGCAAATCAGCATATTAGAATGATTTCTGAAGGATCATGTGACACTGAAGACTGGAGTAATGATGCTGGAAATTCAGCTTTGAAACCACAGGAATGAATGACATTTTAAAATACATTCAGATAGAAAACCGTTATTTTAAATAGTAAAAATACTTCAAAATTTGACTGTTTTTGCTGTACTTTGGATCAAACAAATGCAGGCTTGGTGAACTTAAAAATCTTGCTGTTCAAGAACTTGTGGCTGGTAGCGTATAGCTGTGAACCACTTCGTCTTCATCATATCCAGTGGCCTTCAGTAACTGTTGATTCTGGAAGTCTGGACAAAAACATTTCAAACATCAACGACTTTGGGCATGTCATTTTCATGTTTGTGTATTAATGTTTGTTCATGTAATGCAACGATTACCAAATGTTTTGAAAGCCAGGCCCCTTTGACATGACGCATTACTGAAGAAATCAATCATTTAACAACACGTTTGCATGTTTAAGATTCTCTGATGTCGGTTAATGGTCACATTGACATGCAGGTTAACAAATAAAATATTCCTATTTTAGTGTTCAAGTGTAGAAATGATTGATTTTGTTTTACATTTGTATGATTTAATTCATTATTAGCTTTTTAGCAACTCAATCTTGACAAAATACATATCGTCGGAAAGGGCCGAGTCTCAAGATTCCATATTTGGTGGTTATTTTGTCATAGAAGTAATATTGACAGAGAAATTTAGACACTTAAGGGGTTAAGCCCAGCTTGGAAAACCCTGGTTTAATGTAATATTTAATGCCTTTTTATGATATTGATAAATAAAAAAACATATTTTCTTTCTCTTTGCTTTTTATATACCAATATGATACATTTAATGGTAAGTTTAAAACAAGTTAGATAAAAAAGTAATCAGAATACATTACCTAAAATGAGTAATCTAGATTACTAACTACAATTTTCATCATCTGCAATCAGTAACGGACTACCATTTGTAAGCTGACTACCCTGTTAGTATATAGGCTATTTATGATTAGTTAACTTTAATGCATTTACAAAACTGTAATAAATCTATAACAGTTCTTTTTTTTTTTTTTTCCACCAAACACCTCCAAAAAAGTGCTGGGCAACTACACACACAGCAAAGTCATAAGCAGATACCATTTAAGTACTTTGTACTATTATTTTTCAAATTAAAGTTGAATAACTTTAAAGTTGATAACATGTATGCTTTACTGTTGCTTTGTTCAGTATATTTTTTGTTGGGGTACTAATTCTGTGCAGGTTCAGAATGGCCCTTTAATAATAAAGATATGGGAGATGCATATTGATCAGACTCTTGTGACACAATTCTTATTTGTCCACTCAGTTAAGCCCTCTGGCAAACTGAAGCCGAGGAAAACAGTACATTGGTTACGCATGGTTCTATGACTGGCGGAAGACTTTTGGGCAGACATTTATGGATATACAAGTAGCGACAGCTTTTATATTGGGCTCTTAAAAAGAAGGACATTTCACTCAGATATGACATATGATGATCCAGTCATAGAACCGTGGTTAACCAATGTTTAATGCAACTGTCCCACTGTAAAACCCCTTTTTATAATATAATAATATATGCTAGGAGACAATAGGTGGGTCAATCTAGACACTTTTATTTAAAGGCACAGAAGGCTCACAGCTGCACCTCAGTGTTTACAGGTGATGTGGTTGTGGAAACTATTAGTACTTTCAAAAACTGTCCAAATGTTCAGGTCTTAACATAGTAAAAGTAGCAGTTAAAAAACACAAATCCAAAAAAAAAAAGCATTTACCACAGCCATTATTATTCATTATACATTCATACAACATTAATAATGAATATTGTACACTTTTCTGACTCACTGTTGCAATTGATAGCTGAAAAGTAAAGTACACAGTATTGGATTTTTTCCCTATAAAGAATTCAGCAAGCAAACAACAGAATATATATATATATATTTTTTAACCTTTTTAAAGTCTGGATAGTGGTAAATCAGCAAGTTGAAGAGAAAAGACAAAATCTACAAGGAGTTTAAATGTTCTAGGTGGATTTTAATGTTGCATTTTTAAGAAAGATACAGAAGATATGAATGACAGAAGAGTGAGACCGTATAAGAATGACACAAGCCCATTGATTACAAGAAGTACAAAGGTCTTTGGACACGTACATGTTTGATGAAATTGAAAATAAGTTATTAAATAATAAAGAATTTCTTTTTTTTCTTAGACGTAAAGTAAAACTAGGATTTTCAAGATTCTACATGCACAACACCTTGCCAAAAGAAAAAAAAAAAAAGTGCTAACATGCCAGATTATTAGGGAAATGAATCAGTGCATGTGTGTTTTATAAGACTGGGCATTATCGTTTGGTACCTATTTGCAATAATTTGTGAATATTTTCAACACAGGTCAATCTGGCATCTTTTTGCCCCTAAAGTCTGCTGGCAAAGGGTGGAGTTACAAATCAACCCTTTCGATAAGCAACAATCTGTTAAAGAAATGACTTGACAGAGCTGCAGAGCAGTCGCAGATGAGTGTAGCTGTGGGAAGTGGCAGTTCTTACACAGAGGAGGGCGAGAGAGGCTGTTATCAGTCCCAGGTATGGTAAAAGAGGGTAAGTGTGTTTAACCGGATGTACAACAGCCTCCGGCAGGCATGGCAGTCTGCGGCTCATCGTCGACAATCTGTACGCCTCTCCGGGCTGTGCTTGTGTGACTCGCGCCGTTCCCCCTTGACCTCTCCTCTGCCTGAGCTGTCTCCAT
>JAFVLL020020409.1:0-24381 GCA_021397915.2 Tor tambroides | reverse complement strand
AAAAAAAAAAAAAAAAAAAAAAAAAAAAAACATACACAAGTGTCTTTACAATATACAAGAAGTGGTTTGTAAAACTTTAAAAAGTAAAAAGCTATCTTAAGAAAATGGCAGTGATTCATTCAAACATTTATGTTCTTTAAGTTCATTCATTTAAAATTAATTTTTCTGAAATTAATTGCTCTGAATGTACCCAAACACTAAAACTCTCAGTCTGTGTGGTTTAGACTCGTCATCACCATAAAGTGACTCCTTGTAAAAACTAATCATTGATAGAAACCGCTGTACTTTCGTGACCCCTGTCCTGTCCCGGAGAAAGAAAAAACTGGACTGAATCTGAAATGACAGAGGGTTGTGTTCTGAACACATGGATAAACTAAACTGAACTGAATGATCAGGAGTCTAGTACCTGGTGCACTAACCAAATGGCTCTCAGCCGTCTTTAGAAAGCCAATGTGAGTGGTAGTCTACATGTAGTTGGAGCCAACGAAACCATGGTCTCCTCGAACTCGGCTCAAGTGGATCATAGCTTGGTCGTAGGCCACCTGCACAGACTTCCGGATACTGGTCTTCTTTCCCTCCATCATACGCAGTTTATCGGCCGTGTCGTCAATGCCAAGAGGGATCACCTTATCTCGTGGCAGCCATTGCCTGCAGAGACAGACATAAGAACAGAAAACTCACTGACAGTTCCTTCTGAAATCCTTAAAGCCAACAGATACTTAAAATAGATATTTGAAAATGCAAAGTCTGGAGGATAAAGCTGAAGGAAAACAAAGTAAATCTCCAGTGCTGTGCTCACCAGGTGCGTTTGTTGTCGAAGAACAGAACCAGGAAGAGTTTTTCGCCGGCTTCTTCCTGTCTCTGCTCACCAAGGCGCAGAACGTCAAGAGGAGGCACAGGGATGGGAACTCCATTATGCAGAAGACCCTCCTGAGGCATGTCTGGATCTATGATCTCCAAAATGAGAGCAATTCAAACCATTTATTTAACCTTTGAATGTCAGTGGTTTGCTTTAACACTGTTCACAACCCAAAAAAACAGGCTATTTGGTGAGAAGAAAAAAAAAAAAATAGGCCGCATGAAAAGTTGAGAAGAGGAATTAGTAATGTTATCCAAAAAGAGAATGTCACAAAAGTGAATTTTTAAGTGAAGACTAATGCAGGGTTTTTCCCTGTGAGTCAACAAAAAGTGGTAATTATTAAATAATAAAAATGTAAAATTAAAATGATGTATTGTAATGAAATAAAATATTCAAAATCTAATAAATACAATCAAAATAAAAGACTTATGAATTTTTTTAAAAATATTTTATTTGTTGATAGAACTGCAGAGGGTTTGCGAGCTGATGAAAAGCTAATAATTTATTAAATCCTATAAAATGTATTTATTTTACTAAAATAAAATCTTAATCAAAATAACCAAAATATAATACATAATAAAAGCGATGAAAAAAAATTTAATATTTTATTTGTTTACCAGTGAGGTGAGTTGATGAAACTAATAATTAAATCATAAAAACAAACATACAATTTATTTTAATAAAACAAAAACAAATCAAAATGTAATAATAGCAATCAAAATAAAACACTTATGAAAAATTAGTTTACCTCCAAGTCATGTAATCATTTTCTAGAAAACACTTTGTGTATGTGTTGTAAAATGACTGCCATTATTACAATAATGGTGTTTTAGGTCAAAGGGGTTTGACTGACAAGAAAAGCTTGACAATCCCTGGACTCAGGAATAATTCATAATCAGACCAGGAAAGTGCATTAATGATGTTAAAAAGGTCACTTTTGATGTCAGTCAAAAGTTTTTTTGTTTTTTTTAAACAAAAGACTAAATTTTTTAAAGATGTTGACTGGTATGCATAACTCAAAATGTGGTGTCACCAACGTGGTGTATGCATGTAGTATGAATGTAGAGTGCCCTCTCTCACCAAAGCAGGGTAGGACGGATATCCTCTACTTTTGGCCCACACCAAATCCAGAGGTTCAGGTTCAGGTGCATCCCCATTTGACAGAACATCTGCATAGAACAAGGATTGTAGTATCCACTTGTGCACTCAAAATATCAAATATATTGAGATTTCATAGGGACATTTCTTACCAGTCCCAGTGTAGTCAGAGTCTCCGTTAACAGTTTCTAAGAAAGGGACTTTGGACAAAGCAGGTTTCCCTCTGCTCTTTTTAGGGGGTGAGACACTGAAAGCAACAGAAATGAGTTAACTGTGCATGTGATCTATATGATGCAGAGAGGTTTCAGTCATTTGTTTTTCCTCTTACAGTTCTCTGAGAGTCAGAAATGAGCTGCACTCTGAGTCTGAGTCGCCATCTTTGTGCTTTCTGAATCCGTTGGTGAGAGCTAAAAAAAAAAAAATAGAGAGAAAAGAGTGTTCCAGAAAGGTTTCATTAGTATAAAGCATTATACATACCATAATTTCAGTTGTAATAAAAAAAAACAAGACTGCCCATGCTTTGTAAAGTGTAAATAAATGAAATGCAAATCTCCCTCCAAGGTCTCCACCCATGTAAGGAAACTGATACAAAAGTGAGTTTGTAATGGTTATGAATGCTGTAAACATAAGCATATTTACATATATATAGATAGATAGACAGAGATATATAAAATTAATATTCATATAAATAATACATTTATAAAGGTGAAAGTAAAAAAAAAAAAAAAAAAAAAAGATGAAAATGTCAGACTAACATGTCATTAACAGTGGTGATAACAGCTATTTTAAATAAGACAAGGCTACAATTAAAAGCTTGATTAAACATTAGAAAATGAAGAAATTAGAACAAATATTACTACTGTAATTTTACAGCTGGACAATAAAAGTTGTATTATCTTTCCTAAATACTTGTAGAATAGCAATATTTCTTGTTTAATATTTTAAATGAAAATGTATTTTATTATTTATATGAGTAAAAAAAACAAAAAAAACACCTAATAATATATTTTATTTTATTATTATTTGATATTTATTTTACCTAATGATATATTAACATTTTTTTTTTTGCCAAACTGTGCAAACTTGGAGCTTTCACCAAAACAATTTTTAACAAATGGCTTTTTTATTTTCAAATGCAATTTTTAATCAGGAAAATCGGCAATAACATTTTTACCCCAAATCACGCAGCCCTTCAAGTAAACCTATAACAAAATCATTTAAAATCATCATGTAAAGCAGGTGTTTTCTTTACCAGGCTCTAGAGTGAGTCTAGGGGGCGTTCTCTCGCGCTCTGGACTACAGCTGCGGCTTCTTGCTCTCTGTTTGGCCGGGGTTGATATGGGCGGAGGTGTTGAAGGTTTTGGCTGGGCAGAAGTTTCAGTCTTGACGGTGGCGGTGCGCGCAGGGTCTGGGTCAGCGCTGACGGCCTCCTCCCTGCTTCTGTTCTGCATCTGATTGTCTCTCTCACGTTGGAGCTTTGCTCCATTTTTTGCTTTTTTGAAAAGGACGGACGTCCGCCGGCCAACCCCTCCGGTGGCAGGCCGGGTCGGTGACTCTGTGGAGGAGAGGCCGTTGATCAGTTTGTTCTCGGGTGGCCGGTCCTCAGGTTTGGTGCAGCTGTTCACAGGTGTGGTGTCTGAATCGGCCTCTTGGCTCTTGCTGTTGAGTTTGAGGCGCTTGGGTGGGCATGGGGACGTCCTGGGGTCAGATGTCATGGGTCGGAGTGTCGGCGGTTCCTGGTGGGGGTCTGCTGGAGGAGGGGACAAAGCTAGGCCTGTGGGTTCCAGCATGGGTGGGGGGGTTGACTTACAGTCATCTAGATCAAGAGGAACAACCAGACGTTACAAAAATCTGGAATCAGACTGGCATTGTTGGATGATGAGATATCTAAAATTTTGCTAACGGGACGGAATTAAACAACTCTGGTTCTGATTCCACTTTACAATTTCAAACTACATACTTCAGTACACATTAGTAAAAGTTAATTTTGAGTTAGACAAGATGAAAGTAACCACTAGCGTTGGGCGATATGCTCAATTTTCATATCGTTCTATCGTCAGACTGTGAGATCGCCGATACACGATATTATCATGCTAATTAATTTAATTATTTATTTACTTGTTTGTTTCATTGCCGGAAAGTGAACCAACTCCAGCGTAAGGCTAAAAAAAGCCTAATGTTTTTAATGACTGAATTTGTATTATATTTGTATTATATATTTGTTTTTAATGACTGAATTTGTAACATGATGACAATTTAATAGAAACATAGCAAGTTACTAATTATAATGCTTACATTTCCTGTTATTCAAAAAGCAGCTATAGAAAATGAGCAAAGAACATTTACATTATCAAAGAACATCATGACTCAGTCTAGTGTGAGTTTATGCACTTTAAAAAACACTCTTGTTATGATCAGTGAAGCTATCTACACTGTATGATGAATAAATCTCTTATACATACAACGCAGCACATCTGCACTTTGTTGTTTATGATGAGAGAATTCGCAAGTCAGAATTCAGTCAGCGTGCGCTGAACAACGGAACTGTTTCAGTGATGACTCATCTGAACGCCTCTGATTGGCCACTGCATTCATAAACTCAACGGAAACTTGCGTGATTGGTTATAACGCGCAACACTGTAAAAAACGCACAAAAATAAATATAATGGAACAAATAAGTCCTAATATTATTTAGATACTATTACTAGCCTGATAATAATAATAATAATAATAATCATCATCTTGCTATCAAAGGCATCAGCCTAGGCGATATCTCTGACTATCGTCGATACACGATACTATCGTATATCGGCACAACCCTAGTAACAACTTATGAATTCTGAGTAAAGGCCTGTTCACACCAATGATGATAACTATAATAATAATGATAAAGTCACACTTTAAAAAAAAAATCATTCTGAATTGAAAAGATAAGCACGCCACAAATATAACAATAAAAGCACAGAGGATCAATATCTTTGGAACCCCTTTCAAAACGTTTTTTTTTTTTTTTTCAGCTGATAAACGCTAAAAACACTGACAGCCAATCAGAATTGCATCCTGCTTTAAAGAGCTTGAGCATTTAAAGTGGCAGATGACAAAACTGCAGTGCATATTTATAATAAACGAAGTTGGATGCTAATATAGTTACTGTTTAGTAGTTTTTGGTGTGAACAGACCTTAAGTCAAGAACAGTTCAGCGTGAGTAAATGATTCATTTGAACTACTGGTTTGAATCAGAGTTCAAGACTGGTTTGTGACTATTTTTGAACAATTAATAAAAGTCAAGATGTAACCAAAGTAGTATGTGATACTACTGCTTATATGACCAGAGAGAATTCTGTTGTTTGTCCAAAATATTCAGTTACAATATTTAATTAAAAATTACAAGGTAAAACTTCTTTGTTTAAACGAAACATATGCATTGATGAATTGTTTACAATAGGATCAATAACATGCATTTAGAAAGTATGTGGAATTTACACTTCATGCCAACTTAAAAATAGGGATGCACCGATATGAAAATTTTGGCCGATACCGATAATTCTTTATAAATGAAAACCGATAACCAATATGCTGGCCGATAAATCAAAATCCAAATTTTATATAATTTTTGAGAACCTGATAACAAAAAAGTCTCACCTTTAAAAGCCATTAAACACTTAAAAATAAATCAAACATAAAGCAGCCTTACAAATAAATAAAACAATGCTTAAATAATGCAAACAAGTCACTGGACAACATTACTTAACGTTACATGTTTAAAAAAAAATAAATAAAAATCATGTGCCATAGATGAATTCAACGGAACAGCCTCCGCACTGACAATTAAATTATTTTAATTAAACCATATTGTTGGTGAAAATAATAAGATAAAAATAAAAGTGGTTATTATTATTAATATATCAATGATCTTGAAAAAGAAGTATCTTAAATTAATACCACTGTTCCAAAGAGCAGCATTTTAGCTGCGTGTGCTGCTCAAGAGCTGAATGAACACCGGTAAACTGAAGCGCTTATTATTATTCAACATTAACATAATATTATAACTTATATGCACAAAAAGACGGAAATGCGCAAGTGATCTTGAACTAAGTTAAACGCTAATAAGCGCTGAGCTAAAAATGATCACCGGCAAACTGAAGCACTCTATTAACACTCCAGCTTAACCAAACAAATTCTATTGGCCTATGAGATAAATCAGATATATATGCATAAAATAAACAAAATATTACTGCAAATGCACAAACGAACTTAACTTAGCTAGTCATGAATGTGTAGATCCGTTGTGGATGCGCTCTTCCCGTAACAACGCGCTAAAGCATGGGCGCACAAAGATTCCATTAATTATTTTACAGTAATGATCTCATAATATGACAGACTTGCCCTGCACATGTTGCACTTCACTGTATTTTCCTTTTCGAAGTGATTCCAATAATATTCCAAGCAATTAAAAACCATCATCGCAATCAGTGCGCATCTGAAGAGTCTCTTCAGGAAATAATGCATTATTTATCGGATTTAATATACCGGCCAAATTTTCTTATCGGTTCGATAATGATAACAGAAAAATGTACATTTATTGGCCGATACGATATGGTGGCTGATATATCGTGCATCCCTACTTAAAAGAATGCAGGTGTTCAAATACCATTAACAGAACTGCATGTCATGAAAAAACATTTGGTTCCAGTAATATATATATATATATATATATATATATATATATATATAAAAAACCTGGAATATTAACTGAAAAAATGGAATTCTGAAGACCCGTTTCTTGATTCTCAACCACAGTCAAGTCTCACCTTTATCTGACGATGACGACGATAGGTTATGTTCACCATCCATCTCCTTGTCTTCATTCTCCTCCTCATCTTCCTCTTTGAGGTCTCCATTGAGCGTGTGTGAGTTCCGTGACTGCTGCTTATAGCGGATGCTGTTGATTTCTCGCCGGAGCAGGCGTATACGGCGTGTGCGTGCACCACTCGAGCGCATGGACGTCACCACATCTAATTTATCTAGCAGCTCCCTCAACTGGTTTTCCGTCGTCATGTGCAATCGATTATCAGGGTCTAGCAGCGTGTCAACTACACACAAAAAAACCCCAATCATTATTAACAAAGAATAAAAGATAAACGTAATGCTATTTGCCTTTTAGAAAAATAACTTAAAAGGCTAAAGGAGATATAAAGTCTTGTTGCTACAATAAAATTTATTTATACATTTTTTTGACCAAACTAGAAGAAAATGTGCAGCTGGTATGCCATTCTGAGCATTCCTTAGTAGTCCAAGTCAAGGAAAGCTCAGAATGGCAAGTCAACTTTACCACTGCCAACAAGTTACTATTTGTATTTACTTTAATTAGATTTTTAGTTAACTACTCACCATCTTCCAAAGTGCAGCGGTAGTAGTCATTTTTATGTGGCGATTCTGCCAGGTGCATGCCCGTGTCCAGGTCGAAGCCTGTGTTTTGGGCTTGTCTCTGAGCGTGCCTCAGGATAGCGCCCCCTAGGTCTCTCAGGCGTATTGCAGCTTGGTAAAACACAGTGTCTTTAGCATTATAAAGCAGGCAGTTGTTGATCATGAGGTTGAAATCAGCCTCAAGATCAGTGATTGAGCGATATTTGTGAGCCTCCAATTTGGATTTTATGGTGGAGAAGTCCATGGGGTGCGTGATAAACTCCAGGTAATCTGGGACCTGAGAACCCAAGAGCACAATTTCTGTGAAACTGAAACTTTAATATGAAGATATTAGGATTTTTATATAAAAGTAGATTATTGTTTTATAAAGCTTAATGGATGAATCTATTTTTGAAGCTGTCATATTGGCCAATTTGCAAACACCGATCTGTGCCACATAGTAATTGCTCATGACTTGACACATTTACATTACTGTTCAAATGTTTGGGGTGAGTATGAAAATAAATAAATAAATAAATGGTTTTATTTTAAACTGATCAAAAGTGACAGAAAACACTTATAATGTTATAAAATATTATATTTCAAATAAATTCTATTCACCAAAGAATCCTGAAAACATGCATTAAGGTTTCCACATAAATGTTAAGCAGCACAACCGTTTTCAACATTAATAATAAGAAATGTTATTTAAGCAGCAAATCAGCATATTAGAATGATTTCTGAAGGATAATGCGACAATGAAAACTGGAATTATGGCTACTGAATTTTTCATTTCACAATATTACAGTTTATACTGCATTTTTGATCAAATAAAGGCAATCTCTGTGAGCATAAGAGACTTCTTTCGCAAAGTTTTGAACAGTAGTGTATATGAATGTAGAGAAAATACACAGACCTCTTTCAAGTTGACAGGCTGTGCAAATATTTTTGCAGTATCTTTCTCCTGAAGCTGTTCTAAAGTGGATCGCAGCAGTACCAGGACTGGAGTTAACTGGTGCTCAGTCACAGCCTGGTGAATCTTCACCTACAGAAGCAACACATGGTTACAGTAAAACACCTGACAAATCCTTACATAGTCAAGGTGACAAAAGTCAACAGACGTTATTTAAAAAATAATAATAATAAATAAAATTCATGGGTCCTATTTCTTCAGGAAAATTAGTTTTGCGGCTTTGTCTGTGAGCTTTGATGTCATCAATATGTAGTTCTAAATGTTGCCAAAACTAAATTAACAGATTTCAATTTAAAGTACTTTTTAAATTCTTAATATTCCAGAAAACTAGTGAAAAATTGATTACTTGTCTTTCATGCACAGGCATATACATTTCTATCCAATAAAATGTTCCTGGTAACACTTAAGTATATGGACCAAATTTCACTATTAACTACTGTAGTTGCTTATTAGCATGCCATTATTAAAATACTGGCTATTTATTAGTGCTTATAAAGCACATATTCTGCATGACTATATTCTACATCCCTAATCTAACCCAATACCTAAACTTAACAAAAATCTTACTAAATATTAACAAGCAACAAATTAGGAGTTTACCGAGGCAAAAACCATAGTTAACGGTTTGTTAATAGCAAGAATTGGACTTTAAAATAAAGTGTGACCATGTTCCTTTGAATATGAACATTCCCTCCCCTAAATTTTATTAATCGTAAAACAGCAAGAAACAAATTACAGTTTGTCAGTATGTTCAGTTGCACTAATGCTCGTAGATTATTTCCTTTTCCAAACAGTTGCAAAGGAAGTGGCTGAAACATATTTATGTTACAAATGTGCCTTCATCACTTTCATTCATAGTACAAGATGTCACGTGGTTTTGCCCGGCTGAAAAAGCAGCCAAGCCAAAGCTCAAGAAATGAGTATGTCCAATTTTACATGCAATATATTTGCCAAATCAAGTCATAGCCTGACTGTTATGCCCGTTTTACACTGCAGCATAACAGCAACAGCAAACTTGTGCTGTACTTTCACAATGACAGCATTTCTGCTGCTCAGAGCTTTGTCTTTATACGGAAAAAAAAAAAAAAAAAAATTCTGGGTTACCAAACTGAGTATTCTGTTTGATAAATTATGAAATGATTATTGGGAGTGAGCAATTGAAAAGCAGTTTTCAAAACCAATTGAGAACTAGTACAAACTTGATCCTCACAAATTCTAATTTTCATGATGAGGGGTGTTACATTTACACCCGAATGGTAATTTACATGAAACAAATTGTAGATATTAACTGCTTATTCGTCTGGATTTAGTAAGATTTATTGAAAACAAGGTGTTTGTGCTGCTTGGACCAAGCCAGACAGGCATCTTTCTTCATTCAGTTGTTTACTTCAGTGTTTTATGTTGCTTCATAAAAGCCTATATTGCATTGATCTTATTCATTAATAGTTTAATGGTGCATTTTCAGTTCAGCTTGCTACATGGGGCAAAAATAGGTACAATCGCATGCATTTTGAATGCTGGAGGCTGTAAATATGAAGGCAGAAATAACTACATCCTGCTTACAGTGTCAAACAGACCTTAAAAACCATGGCTTCAACTTGAGTCCACATTTCTGGTTGTCATCATTTATTCAAGATAGCTTCATTGACTTTATTATACAAGAATACACAGCAGTCATATGTAACGTTTCAGCATGTTACCTGCTCCCTCTTTAGTTTCTCTCTCTTGCGGATGAGCTCGATCAGGAGTCGTGCTCGTTCCAGATCGTGACGAAGCTTCTGCCAGTATTTCAGCTCTTCTCTCACAGCATTCAGCTTTTCATCTGGCTCCGCCTACACACAGTTTATAACAGTCAATAACATGCACACAACCCATGATACTGTAGTTGTGTCTAAGGGGTGTGGCTTATGTCTCCAAAATGATTATATATGCATAAACACTGACCTGTTCTACACTCCTCTGGCCCTGCAGATGTGAATGTAAACGACGAATGAGAGGCACTCCGTTGCGCGACTGACGCTTAAGTAACCAATAGTTGTGAAGTCTTTGCATGAACTGATTCTTCTTCTGTATGATCACATCTTTAGAAATTTTGTTCAATCTGTAAAAAAAAGACAAGCAAAACAATTACATATTACAATAAGCTTTACTTAAACTTTTATATACTACCGTTCTGCATTTATTTGATTAAAAATACACTCTTTCACAACACTATACACTACCATTTGGGGTCAGTATGTTTTTCTTTTTCTTTTTTGAAAGAAAAAAGTATCACAGGTTCCAAAAAAATATTAAGCAGCACAACGGTTTCCAACATTGATAATAAATCAGCATATTAGAATGATCTCTGAAGGACCATGTGACACTGAAGACTGGAGTAATAAAATAGAAAACCATTACTTTAAATTGCAATAATATTTCATAATATTACTGTTTTTTCTGTATTTCTGAACAAATAAATGATAATGAATGAATAATGAGCGGATTTCTTACAAAAAAAAAAAAACATTAAAAATCTTACTGAGTCCCAAACTTTTGAAATGAATTATGTATGCATGTATGTAAATATATAATATAAATGTAAATATATTTTTTTATATTCATTTTATAATAATAATAATAATGATGTTGTGTGTATGTATTTCTAACATTTTATTTGAATATTTCATAAAATATTCTATATTTTGTATTACATGTATTTACCTGTGAGTAGGTATTTCTGGTACAGTGATCAATGGTGTTGCAACTTTTTTTGACACCTCTTCTTTCTTTCCTTTCTTCTGCTGCTGCTTAGAATCCAGTTTATTGCTTCGTTTCTGCTTCTTAAGCTGTGGCGTTTGCGTGTAGGCACTGCGACCCCTGTTAGCCCGACACCCTAAAACCCTCCCCCTAGTCTCTTCATCATCCGACCCGTCCTTCGCAGGCGGTGAGTGCGCCTCACAAAACGCAGTCTTTTTCACCGAAAACGTAGTCCCATTCACAGTAGTCTCTCTGACCGGCTCTATTTTCATAAAGAGTCCCGCTCTCTGCGCACAGGTTACATGGAAAGCCGTGTAACAGTTGGCCTTGTGGCACTGAATGGACGCCCCGCAACCTTTCTGCTTGCACAGGTAGCATGTTAGCTTCCACCTAGCTGGTGGAATGTTGTCCACACCCTCGATGGGCTCAAGGAAGACCGTGTTGGCGAAACACACCTCCGGGATCCAAATAGCACAGACCACATGCGCCCATCGCCCATCACTGGTCTGTTTAAACGCTCCGCCCCGATTCGGGCAAAGCACGCAGTCCACAGGGCGAGAGGGTGACTGCAGGCAACAGCGGCAGAGCCACTGGCCCTCAGGGATGTAGGGAACGCCGTAACACTCCTGGTGCACAGCCAGATTGCAGATGTCACAAAACAGGATGACGTTACTGTTAAGACATTCGTCGTCGAGGCAGACACAGCAGAAGGCGTCTTCGTCGATGATGCTCTGCGAGGGAGCTTGGCTTCGCGACTCTAAGAACGACTCTTTTTCTAGACGATCTATCAGGAGTTCGAAAGTGTCGGGTGGCACTTGCGGATGGCCTTCTGACGCTCGTCTTTCGTTTACCAGCTCCAGCCAGGCCATGTCCTCCTCGTCCATGTCATACTCTGCATCCATTTCCATCTCTTCACCGGACTTCTCAATGTAACGGTAGTACGCCGAAGGGCGAGGAGGCGCCTCGACCGGTTCATAAGACTCTTGTTCTCTGAAAGTGGGCTTGGGTAAGGTGCCATGGAGGCTGCTCACACTCGAATGCATCTGAGATTGTCCATGAGAGTTGGAGCAGTGGTTTTGTGATGAAGACGACGACAACTGCTTCACGTCTTTCTTTTTCCCCCTGTGGGCTGCCGACCGGCGCGGTGAGCTGACGGCAGTGGTCACCGATGACTGCTCGCTGTTCTCTTTGTTGCTGTTGCACTCGGCAATGTCCTGGGCTGTCATCTCATCTTCAGTGATCACCATCAAGGGGTCAAAGATGCTGATCCGGTGCAGTCTTCCATCCAGGTCCACTTCCACAATCTTCTGAGCCTGGGCGTACGTTAGGGTTTCTCTGGTGGGTGAAACCTTCAGCCGGTAGGGAGAGAGCGAGCGTGGTTGTGACGCTCCCCTACCTGTTGTACCCGTGTCAGCGGCATCACTTTGGGCCCCGGTAAGGCCTCCCCTCCTTCGTGGTTTTCTCATGGGGACTCACACCACGCTGCC
Organism: Tor tambroides; assembly: GCA_021397915.2. NCBI lineage: Eukaryota > Metazoa > Chordata > Actinopteri > Cypriniformes > Cyprinidae > Tor > Tor tambroides. The sequence continues at coordinate 11,819 of JAFVLL020020409.1, read as the reverse complement.
CCTTTGTACCTTGACCTGTGTGGACAAGAGAGATAAAGAAAAAGCATTAGATTCCTAATTAAATTTTAAAACACAAAGACGCCGATGTGCAATTGTCATTCAATGTCTTGCCAAATAGTCAACACTAAGAAGTTTTCACATCACCTATGGTCGACTGAGTCATGTATCTGTAAATACTGTGCACACGCTCATTTCCTGGAAGTGGTCACAACCCGCATCATGACATGTTGGTGATCTTTTTTTAAAAAACGTTTAATTTTTTCATTTTATATATACGGCTTTAAACATCACTGTAGTGTTTTATATAAATGTAAAAAAAAACTAAACAATACATACATAAATAAATACATACATGCATATATAAACAGGCTATTAGACCTTATATTATTGATAAATGCAATATTGATTCATGTGCACCTTTTGCGTTACTTTATTATACCACCTTTATATTTTTACTTATTCTATTGTTTGCACAACTTAAAAATAGTAAATTATGATGTACAATTATGCTAATATGCATTGTTGCATTATGTTAGATATTATAAAATTATACAAAACTTGAACGCTTACATAATAGAATAATACATTTACAAATTAAAATTAGCATTACAAAATCAGTATAGCCAACTATTAAACTAAATAACACAGTAGTGTTTTGCATAAATGTAAAAAAAGGCTACTTGGCTATGTAATATTATTATTATAATACTCTGCCAACTTTTTATATCTTTTATTGTTTGCATAACCACTGACTTTAAAAAATGTTGCTTGTTAAATATTGTGAAATAACGTACCATTTGTATTTATTTTATGCAAATAAAATAAAAAATAAGTTTTAAAAAATAATAAAAATGATTACATAATAGAATGCTACTTCATAAAAAAAATTAACGAAATACTCAAACTTACCAAGTATTCAACAGAGCACACAAATTCAATTCCCCAAAACAGTAACATGTTTATATAACTTAACTTGTAACGTTACAAGTTAGTTAGAGCGTCAACTATCGGGTGAGATAAATATATAAAAGTACAAATCCATACATTCCAATATGAAATTAGTCTATTGGTATGTAAATGTATCCATTGCCAGTCTAGTTTAGTACGACATTCAATTACACAAATTTACTGGAAGGATTAAGCTCAGGCCGTGACACCGGTCGCCAATTTACAGTGTGTTTTTATTATTGCCGTCGAATGGGCGGGACTTTTGATCTCAAGGCCTCTAGCAGTTCGCCCTCTTACTGTCAACGCTTAAACCACATTTAAATTGTAATACGGGGTCACGCCGAAGTTATACATTCATATCAACTGTCTTAAACACTTTAGGGGGCATACTGCAAAACTTAAAGTTGAGTTCTGAGGAATTTTTCAGTGAAGTGAGACGACCACCAGAGGTTGAGAAGTTTATCAACCTCTCATACTTAGACAACCAATCACAGTCGTCCAACCTCTCCGTCTAGCCAATCAGCAGCGAGAAAAAGTATCACACAGGATAATAGTTAGGTTGCGCGTCCTCGATTCTAGAACGAAACGTCAGCCATATTTACAGTCCAACAGAACTTCAGATTAAGCTAAGTTTCCCGAGAACCCCTTTACACAAAAATAAACAATGACAACACCGTTACCACTTCAAATCATAAAACTGTTGCTCTCAGTCAGCGTATATACGAATATGCTTACTGATAAACTCCGAGGCGATCAAAACGCCGAGGCTGCTAAAGCTGGCGGGCTAGTTAGCTGCTCTAGCCCGGGTAACCAGCACAGAAACGCCGCGTGCGGTATCCAAACAGCCAGCTGAGCGAAGCGACCGTTGACATTGACCTCACAACTTAAATGGACGACAAACGCAGAACACACATTAAAAACCAGACAATTTACCGTATTTTCCGACTACAACTTATGTAGAGCAGCAGAAGGTTTTTGCGAAGGCTGTTAAAGCTGGTGGCTTGGCCGAAAAGCCGGTAAAAATTCGCCGATAAAATGTCTCCCGTCTCTCAGTCTTCCATAGTTTCCACCTGCAAATGTCTTCTGCGCACTCGTGAATTTGGATTCATTTCCAGCATTTTAACTTCTCATCGACTCTGAGTTAGACTAGACGGGAGCAGCAAAGCTAGCTGGCTATTTATTTTCAGCTTCGACTACTACAACCGTCGCTGCCTGGGTAGATAGTTAGTAGCTCGCCAGATACAGAGGCAGAGCGGAGCTTTCAGTCGAGATAGTAAGAACACGCCCCTTCAGAAAAGCAGGCCATCTACTCTGTCAGCTGTAAGACTAATTTAATAAAGCATTACGTTAGTGTTTATTTAACTCATAACAGGGGCTGGAAGTTTATGACACTTTAATGTGCTGTTTAGATACCAGTGTGCTTCCCACACAGTTCATGCTATGGTCAGAGTTCATCACGACCTGTCATCTGTAATGCATACAGCTCGATTGGTTGGAGAGGGTGCAGAGATTAGGCCAGTGCGCAAAGAGGAGCTGCATATTACTAGATAAACGAAACACTAGCATTTCTGTCAACAAATATGATCAAAAACCCAGGCTTGGGCAAACACACAGTTTGCATGAGAGAAAATAACATTTTCAGTATTCAAAACATGGGTATATTTCAAGTACGGTTGAGTTAAGGCATGCATTATCACATCCAAGAAACAAAATACTATACTACAGCCAAAGAGAACAATACAATGGGAAAAATAAGTCTTTATGTTAGATCCCGCATTTCTCTCTCTCACACTGATGTGCTGGTGCCATTTGTCATGGACAGTCAATCACTTCCACAAGCTAAACATCCGGTCACACTTTTCAAAGCACTCGAAGGTAACAAACACAAGCCTTAAAGTCAACATGAAATTAGAATTGTCCCTATGTACTTTCTTAATACACATTCTTGGTCTTACTGTGAAACATTTGTCTCCGTATGTTACTCCAAAAAGAGAAATGTTTGTCTCTGTAATCATTCAATAAAATGTAACAACTTTCCTTAAAATTCTTTATTTCTAAATCCCTCCCCTTTAACAATCTGGCTTCATTTTGCTATGTAAGTTTAACACCCACTTCACAATAATTAATTCCCATTTGGACAAAAGTCTCGATAGAAAAGCAGGCAATTCCAGAAATTTTTTTCCTAATAGAATATCTTGTTGCTCTCAGAAATATGGCAGATTAAAATGGGTAGCCACTACTATTTCATGTTGACTTTAAAGTAAGTAAACATGTCACAATACTAAGGCTTTCTTTAAGTGTTTAATCGAAGTCAGTAACAGTGTCCGTTATGTATCCCCAACAATTCATTATACTTTATATATATATATATATATATATATATATATATATATATATACACACACTACCATTCAAAAGTTTGGGGTCAGTAAGAATGCAATTAATTTTAAGATTCTCTGATAAACAGAAAGTTAAAAATAACGGCATTTATTTAAAATTATATATATATTTTGCATCATTATAAATGCCTTTATTGTATTTGGTCAATTTAATGAATCCTTGTTGAAAAAAGTATTAAATTCTTTCAAAAAAAACCCAAACTTTTTAACGGTATACTGATTGTGAAATACTTGAACTTTAAGACCCGTAACATTAAAATACATGAAATCGTATATGGCTGTCCTTTTAAAGAGCATTTTTAATATGATAGCACTTAGGGATAGTTTACTAAAAAATATAAAGTCTGTCATCATTTACTCATCCTCATATCATCTACAATTATTTTCTTTTTTGTGAAATATGAGAAAATGTAGGTTTTGGTTTGCTCCCCTCAAAAAGCTATTGTACGGCTTAAGATGACTTTGAATATAGCCCACAAGCTAGGAAAGACAAAAAAGGTCCGGGGTGCTCAGGGAGTTCAATGAGATATTTGAAGGTGCTCTTTGGGATCGGGAATTCAAATGAATATAAAAAGGGAAAAATCCAAGGCACTCTTCTTCAAAAATTATTTTAAAAAAGTATTTATTTAACTCACTATTTCATGATAGAAAATTTAAAAGACATGGGAAGAAGCAACCCACGCGTAGCGGCACAAACCGCCTTCTTCAGGGTGTAGAAGGCGGTTTGTGCTGCTACGCGTGGGTTTTTGAAGAAGAGTGCCTTGGATTTTTCCTTTTTTATAGCCCACAAGCTGTTTGAAACGACACAGGGATGGAATAAATTCTAAATAAATGGTGTGAGGGTGAGCAAATTATCCCTTTAAGATGCTATGCACTCTGGCGATAAATGTAGGACAGTTACCACTATATCAAAATAAAATGTTCATTCACCAGATGTCCAGATATACCCACATATTCCTTAAGAAGTAAGTTATTGTACAAAATACTGCTATTCGTATACTTTTTAGGAGTAAATAAACATTCTAAATTGTTCCAAGGCGGAAACTAAATTGCATAATTGCAATACAGTACGCCGATAATGTCAGACCCTCTATCACTGGGACATTGTGAGTGTGTTTCTTCTCTTCGAGTCTCTTCTTGGGAAAGGAACAAAGCTCCTCACTTCTTTAAATGATAAACCTGTGAAAAAAAATGACCACGTTATATTTACATACACAGTATATGCAAATATAAAGTACAGCACCCATAATAATAATAATAAAATAAATAGTGATGCATTGTCAAGTATGGTGACCCATACTCGAAATTTGTCCTCTGCATTTAACCCATCCAAGTGCATGCACACAGTAGTGAACATACACCCAGAGCAGTGGGCAGCCAATGTTCCAGCGCCCGGGGAGCAATTTGGGGTTTGGTGCCTTGCTCAAGGGCACCTCAGTCATGGTACTGCTGGTGCGGGAATCGAACCGGCAACCTTCTGATTACAAGCCCGACTCTCTAACCATTAGGCCACGACTTCCCTAACTGTCTGTATAATATGTTGCTCACGTTTCCACTCTTCTAAGGGCAATGTGGCGTTGTCGTAGCTGTCATCGTACGGCGTGGGCTCTGGGCAGTCCTCTGGGTCCCTCAGGCCATCAAAATAACTGTGTGCCAGCGCAACATCAGCAGTGAGACGAGCATCAGCATCTAACACCAGCATCTTCTCAAGCAGATCTACCGCTGGGGTTAGTTACCAGTGCAGTGACATTGAGGGATGACACATTGGGTCAGAAACAGAGCAACATTATTAGAATAGCAAAAAATGATATATATATATATATATATATAAAATATAATATTATATTATGTGAGCATTACTGTATTAGTACAGGGCAAGCTGAGCTATGGTTTGATGGTTAATATTATATTTGATAATTTATTAGGATTAGTTGGGTCTGATTTAGGTTGGTTAAGGTAGCAGAATATGCCGGTATAAAATTAGTTGTCAGTTAAGTTGTTACAGTTAACTACAACTAAAACCATAACATTTTTCATTAATTCAAGTAAAATAAGTACGGAGCCCCTAAAGGGACATTGGCAAAAAATAAAAAATGAAGACTTTCGCGTGCGCATTGATAAAACTTTCGCATAAGCAAGAGAAACTTCCTAGCAGGCGCAACGAGAAACTTTCGCGTGCGCACGAGAGGCACTCCGCGTGCTCACGAGAAACTTTACGCGTGCGCACGAGGAACTTTTTGCGAGCTCACGCGTTACAGTTTCCGGTTGCATCACTTCTGCCATCTTACAAAGAAGAAAACAAGAGCATGCATGTGCATGAATTAGCCTAATTGAGATCTATTTTGGCTTTCAGTACTTTTAAAAAAAAACAACAAAAAAAACACTTGTTTCTGATCTTGCATTTGGACACATAAATCATCACTGAACAGTATAAGAACAGCTTTTTCCCTCAGGCTATATTCCACCTGAACATATCAGCCTAACATCTCAGGACTGTCCATCTGTACATAACTTCTCAAAACTTTTCATCTGTAAAATAGCACATTCATAATTCTTTCTATTTTCTCTATATTTTGTACATAATCTCTTAAAACATTTGCACATTCATAATTCTATTTTATCTATACTTTTATTACCATATAGTTATTTTTTAATGCATTGTCTATTCTGTTTATTATTAGCCTTATATTTCATTCTATTACCTTAAATTATATGCATGCCTGCACTCTCTCTGTATTTTCTCCACTGGATGCTCCTGTCACCAAGACGAATTTCTTGTGTTTTTGTGTGTGTAAATACACTTGACAAAGCTCTTTCTGATTCTGACATTTAAAACGCATTTTGAGGTTTAGAAGCAATTGGTAGCTACAGTATGTGTGCCGCAAATTTTAGATTTCGATATGGCAATAGCTTATTGTCCCACAAAAAACTTTAAAAATCAGTTAAATATGTATACAATCGAAAGGGATTGTTTATTTTTGATAATTATTACTTTCCTTCAGTTAGGTTTTCAATAACTGCTGTTAGTTTCGTTTCATTTTCGTTTTTTATTTCTTTGACATTTCTTTGACGTTTTTCTTTCTTTCTTTCTTTGCCTAAATTTATTTATTTTCGTTAAATACAGTTCCTAATACAACATATATATGTATGTTATATTTTACTGTTTAAAAATGAATACAATATTTATTACATTTAAACTCGTTATATATATATATATATTATATTATATTATTATATATATAATATATATATATATATGCGATTATTTGTGACCTGTGCTGGCAAAATGAGTCGGAATGCGCACGGACTAATTTTGAGCTATACAGGCAAAAAAAAAAAAGTGAAAAATGTCAAGTCGAATTTGAGGTTTTCACAAAAAAGAGTTCATTAAGCCCTCTTCTAGCTATCCCAATGCTACAAATAGTAATTAAACATCTAAAATGATCTTTATTTGTACGTTTTCTGAGAGTACCTTTTCTCTGCTCGCTTTTGGACAACTGCTGCTTCTCACTACATGTTGTAGGTCTATTGTCGCAAAGAGCAGCCTTCCAGCTTTGTGAATATTCATATCGAATTCACAAATTACGAGTCCAAAACCAGTGAAATATAATTTTCAAACCTATGCTGATAGAAAACAATACGATCGCGCTGACTGACATTTGTAAAGCGCTTGCATAAGACGCACCTTTCTCGAGCGATCTCCCTTATAAAGTACACTATTAAATAAATATGTATTGACGAGATTCACACAATCATAATCTGTTATGTCTTACATGAACGTTATGTTAATGGTTGGGGGAATATCTGATATGTAACATTATATTTGATCCATGCATTACAGTAGGTCTTAATACACAGATCTGTCTCAATGTTAATCATACATAAAAATAAAATACGGAATCACTCGCTGCTCTTGATTAAACTACCGTTTATTTGCATCTTTGTTCTTATTTTTAATAACAAAGATAAAACAAAAAAATGTGATTAATAATAGGCTATAGTATTTATTATTAAGAAAAGAATTGGAGGAAAATATACAACGTTGCTTGGTGATTTTGCTTTGTAATCTTTAAATCTATTTTATATTTATCAGACGCTTTTATCCAAAGCGACGCATTCAGGCTATACACTTCTTTTTTTTTAATCAGTATGTGTGTTTCTTGGGAATTGAACCCACGACCTTTTGCGCTGCTAACACAATGCTCTACCACGGAACCACAGCAACACTATTTTTCTCGAAATCAGATCTGCTGCCTGAATCTATTGCCTTCATTCTCCTTTTTAATGGAGAATGTGAAAATAAAAATAACTCATTTTTGAAGATTTGCGCATTCCGACTCATTTTGCCAGCATGGGTCACATTTATTTTTTATAATTATTACTTTATTTTAGTTAGGCTTTCAATAACTGTGTTTCATTTTAGTTTTTGATTTATTTTGACATTTCTTTCTTTCTTTCTTTATTTATTTGCCTGCATGCCTTTATTTTCGTTAAATACAGTTCTTAATACAACATATTTTACTGTTTAAACATGAATACAATATTTATTACATTTAAACTCGTTTAACAAGCATTTTAGAAGTATTGCATATTGTTCCGCCATAAAACTTTAAAGCCATATGTATATAATCGAAATCTAAATTTATTTTTGATAAGTATTACTTTACTATATATATAAAGTGCAGCCATTGATTAAAAAATAGCTAATTAATCGCTAATTAACCGCATGCTTTTTTCTTTTTTGAAACCTAGTCTTTCACTGACGATTAAATGTTTAATTTTACTTCTAAAATGCTTGTTAAACCAGTTTAAATGAAATATTGTATACATATTTAAACGGTAAAATATGTTGTATTAGGAACTGTATTTAACGAAAATAAATAAATTTAGGCAAAGAAAGAAAGAAAGAAAGAAAGAAAGAAAAATGTCAAAGAAAAGTCAAAGAAAAAAAAAACGAAAATGAAACGAAACTAACAGCAGTTATTGAAAACCTAACTGAAGGAAAGTAATAATTATCAAAAATAAACAATCCCTTTCGATTGTATACATATTTAACTGACTTTTAAAGTTTTATGTGGGACAATAAGCTATTGCCATATCGAAATCTAAAATTTGCGCTTTTATACTGTAGCTACCAATCGCTTCTAGACCTCAAAATGCATTTTAAATGTCAGAATCAGAAAGAGCTTTATTGTCAAGTGTGTTTACACACTGAAAAACACAAGAAATTTGTCTTGGTGACAGGAGTATCCAGTGGAGAAAGTACAGAGAGTGCAGACATGCATATAATTTAAGGTAATAGAATGAGATATAAGGCTAATAATAAACAGAATAGACAATGCATTCAAAAATAATAACTATATGGTAATAAAAATATAGATAAAATAGAATTATGTACAAATGTTTTAGGAGGTTATGTACAAAATATAGAGAAAATAGAAAGAATTATGAATGTGCTATTTTACAGATGAAAAGTTTTGAGAAGTTATGTACAGATGGACAGTCCTGAGATGTTAGGCTATGTATTGTTCAGGTGGAATATAGCCTGAGGGAAAAAGCTGTTCTTATACCGTTCAGTGGTGATTTCTGTGTCAGAATGCAAGAACAGAAACAATGTTTTTGTATTGAAGGCCAAAATAGATCTCAATTAGGCTAATTCATGAGCATGCATGCTCTTGTTTTCTTCTTTGTAAGATGGCAGAAGTGCCGCAACCGGAAACTGTAACGCGTGAGCTCGCAAAAAGTTTCTCGTGCGCACGCGAAAGTTTCTCGTGAGCACGCGATAATTTCTCGCGCGCACGCGAAAGTTTCTCGTGAGCACGCGATAGTTTCTCGTGCGCACGAGAAAGTTTCTCGTGAGCACGCCATAGTTTCTCGTGCGCACGCGAAAGTTTCTCGTGAGCACGCGATGGTTTCTCGTGCGCACGCGAAAGTCTTCATTTTTTTATTTTTTGCCAATGTCCCTTTAGGGGCTCCGTAAATAAGTGTTAACTGAAATAAAAATTTAAAAAAAAACTAAGAAACAAAAAACAAAATTTTATTTGAACCAGTTTCCAAAACAACATTTCTCATTTTCATTTAGTTCAGCTTGGACTAAAACAACTAAAACTAAACCTGAAATAATAATAATAAAAAAAGAATATACAAAATATAATAAATAAATACATGAATAAATAAAACTAATAAAAATGACAAATTATTACTAAATGTTTTCTAAAATTAAAATGAAAAATATATAAATACTAAATAATTCAAAATATAAATCAAATCTATAATACTATCTCAATGATGGTAAAATAACACTATTTGTAGAGCAACACTTTACAATAAATTTCATTTAGTTATGCAAGTTAATGCATTAGCCATTTTTACAGCATTTTATTAGTCTAGGTTCATTTATAAATATACTATTGTTCATTGTTAATTCATGTTTGCTCATAATACAGTAATGTTAATTTGTACCGCTTGAAAATGTTAATGTATTAAAATATATAAAAATCAACATTATTAAATGCTGTAAATATGCATTAACTAATGTTAACTAACTGAACCTTTATTGTGAAGTTTTAACAATTCTAGGAATAACTGCAGAGTTAACAAAGCTTGTTACAGAAAACTAACACTGAATAATAATGTCATTAAAATGTTTGGCTGACATTTCATATTTTTTGAGATGTCTATTAAATTCCAAGTTGAGATATATAACTAAACTAGAAGTTTCCACTGCTGTGCAATAGTACAGAATACGTGTGGCAATACCTTCTGGTGACATCCTACCTGACTTTTGGTGAAAAATGTAAAAACTTACTTAAATTGTTCTGTTGCATTTGCTCAGCATCTTGTCATTTTTGTTAGAAATAATGGCGTGTCACATTGACAGGCAGCAACTATGCAGTCAAACTAAATCATAAGTTTTTCAATGAAAAAATCTCTTGCTAAGCAAGAAATGTGACAACATGACAAAGGAATAATTTTTCATTGGGCTATTACTTACCTTTTTTACTGGCTCTGGGAAACAATGTCGAGAAATCTTTGTGTGGGTAGTGGGGCAGGGATCTGACATAGCTCTTTGCCTATTTAACAGCAATGAAGACATATTGACATTGATCGAGATCAGGAATGACAGCTGAGCACAGTAGCTACAGCAACCATCACGCAAAATGTTAATAATTCAAGTTGAATTTTTTCCCCCAAAATATTCAAGACCATTTTCTCAATCTTACTTCACACTGCATTAGCAATTCATTCCAAGTTGCATCAGCGATCAGTCTCAGGTTTAATCAAGATTCAGACATATCATGTATTAAAGATACCATATTTGGTTGCACTGAAAATGTCTTACCTCTGGGCTTTCTAGTTTCTCAATAAATTCTGGACCTGGTGTCCCTGTTACTTTCATTATCTGAATCAACTGGTCCATGTCTAAATACCAAAAGTTAAAGACAATGCACAGCATGTCATTTCCAAGTTATTTCTGTTCTTGACAAGCAAGACAAAGTGGAATAAGTGGGCACAGCATTTCTAAATGCAATCGCAATTTACTAAATGACAGTGTACATCAGTCATTTGAAATTTAAGATTAGACAATGTTAAAATGATAGTTTCACTTTCTTGAAATCTAGCCCTCAGAATATGTTCATTCAGAAAAAAAAACTGGAAATAATTTAGGCAAACTGAATGCTGAAGGATACAGTCTTTTCCTTTAAAGAGTGTTTTTCCATTGAACATTTCACCCATGATGCACCCAACAGACCAGATATCCACTAGAAAGCAGAAAAAGGCAACAATCACACATATTGAACTATAATAATCCTTACAACCACCAGTTATTAAAACAATGTAAACCATTGGACATACAGTACATTCATGCAGCAAATCTGAATCAGTATAGCTCTTAGTAATAAAAAAATCAGGAACCATTCGGTCTAACTGGCAATTAAAGACTGATATCTACAAGAAGGATGGGCCTCTGAGCATTTGTGAAGACATTCAAGATTTAAAAGTGCAAATTATTGATCTGTGTAGGCAGTTGGAAAATGTTTGCCTAAATAAGTGTGATCTTTATTTAGCACAAACAACTACTTAATTTAGCACAAAAAATATTCATGTTATCTAATGAATACTCATATGGAATAGAGTATACATAAGAGTTCTAAACGAACAGTTGGGAGGAGTTTGTTTACCTAATTTTGTCAGTTACACAAATATAAGTCATTTACACATTTACAATTACATATATACAAGTATAGTACCACCGGTCACACTTTATTTTAAGGTCCAATTCTTGCTATTAACAAATCATTAGCTACGACTTTTGCCTCAATAAACTCCTAATTTGCTGCTTATTAATAGTTAGTAAGATAGTGGTTAAGTTTAGGTATTGGGTAGGATTAGGGATGTAGAATATGGTCATGCAGAATATGTACTTTATAAGTACTAATAAACAGCCAATATGTTAATAATAGGCATGCT
>JAFVLL020020408.1:0-22375 GCA_021397915.2 Tor tambroides | reverse complement strand
TCCATGCCACGCCGAATTGAGGCAGTAATTAAAGAAAAAGGAGCCCCTACCAAGTATTGAGTACATATACAGTAAATGAACATACTTTCCAGAAGACCAACAATTCACTAAAAATTGTTTTTATTGGTCTTATGAAGTATTCTAATTTGTTGAGATAGTGAATTGGTGGGTTTTTGTTAAATGTGAGCCTAAACCATCACAATTAAAAGAACCAAAGACTTAAACTACTTCAGTCTGTGTGCATTGAATTTATTTAATACATGAGTTTCACAATTTGAGTTGAATTACTGAAATAAATGAACTTTTCCACGACATTCTAATTTATTGAGATGCACCTGTACATATGAAATGCATCTTGAAAGAGACAATGGGGGAAAAAAGCCTCAGTCCATAAACAATTGCATGTAAGTAAAACGCAAACACGATTGCTTAGCCAACACATTGTAAGTGTGTGTTCCCACTGTACATATCACATTTGTGCATTACTGTGGATGTATAATCAAATTTGATAAAAAAAAAATTAATGAATCACAGCAGTTAGCAACAGTGTTGAGGGTAACACATTACAAGTAATGTGAGTTACGTAATCAGATTACTTTTTCTAGTAACTAGTAAAATAACACATTACTTTTAAATTTGCAGCAACTTTTCCTTTTTCAAATAAGTAACGCAAGTTACTTTGTTTTCCCATTTATTCATTGACACCTGTCCCCATGTTGAGAGAAATTGGGAGTGAGGTGCAGAGACTGAGGCACTTCCTTTGGCCTGAAGCTTATTGATTTCACTTTTGGTCTAAAAGGGCCTTTACAGTTGCCTGAAATATCATTTTTGGTTTAAATAATAAATTAAATAAGCAAGCCCAGCCCAAGTAACAAAAAGTAACTCAAAAGTAATGTGATGCATTACTTTCCAAAAAAAGTAACTAAGTAATGCAATTAGTTATTTTTTTTATGGAGTAACGCTATATTGTAATGCATTATTTAAAAAAAGTAACTTTCCCCAACACTGGTTCCAATCAATTCCTGATGGACAAAAGTCCCGCTAAGCATTTTTTTTTCTTTTTCTTTTGAGAAGCCATTTCACTAGGACATACATCACAAAAGGGAAGAAAAGACTATCGTAATTTCTGTTTCATGCTGACTTTAAACCACACATGGTGTTATTCAGGTAGCATGTTGACAATTTAGCTAATTTAAGTTTAATTAACCTGCTCAGCAAGATTCTCTTTATACTGTTGCTCTGCCATGACTATAGTTGATCTGAATGGCAAAACTATCCATAGAAAGAGAGAGTTTATGCTAATACCTGCTATAGCGCCCCCTTTGTGGCAGAATTAAAGGTGGCACCAAAATCTGCTCATTTGCCCAATCAATTAAGTGAATATGACCATTGTGAGTATGCTAAGTTCTATGATAAACCTCATTTTCATGAACCCCCCCCAAAAAAACAAACAAAACGAGGCACTTGCGCAGAAAAGATTCACAATTATTTAAGTACTCATATTGCAGTACTGTACCAGTGTATTAAGCATCTGCTTTAACTAGATTGCAGGTGGTTCATGAAGCTTCATGCAGTGGTACAGCTGTTTTGTGAATTCACTCCGGTAGTGAATGTTGATTATGAATGTTGTTATGACATTTCATTATGCAAGACTGAACTGAACATGTACTTGCATAGCGTATGTTTTGGGCCTAAGTAACATGACTGGACAAGGATTGGGAGACTTGTGAATAGAAAATACAAAGGCCATTCATGGAGTTATTAGATGACATGCAGATTATGAGGTTACACGTATCTTTGCCACAGTTGTGTAATGTCTCAGTCTTCCTTCAATGAGCACACTAATGTCAAGACCACCTATTTTATGGTCCGCTTTCATCAATTTCCATATAGACCTAATGAAGTGTCTCTCTTGCTCCGTCTGTCTTATTTTCATCATTCAGCTGTGCTACACATTGACTACCTTCTCTTTTCAAAGCTGGCACATAGCGCTCAAAGCTAAAGAACAGAGAAAGGTTAAAAACGTTGATTACTTAATTCTGCCTTTCATCATGTTCTCATCACTTTTTGGAGCGGAATTTCCCTCAAAAAGAAAGAAAAAAAGGTGTGATGACACATTCCATCACAGGAAGGGGTGTGTAATAGCTCTCTTTCAACTCTAAAATCTAATATTCACACCTAAAACATTCCACATGAACATGGATTTTATGGTAATCTTTGACATAGCATCCCTAAATTGGTCCAGATTTTATTGCATGGGTCGTTTGACAAAACAATTGTTTGGTGTTCCTCATTAACATAAATGATTTTAACAGGCAATAACTTACAAACCTTACCTTTTTTTTTTAGTATTTAGTAGCTTTATTTTTACTTTATCTTCTTTTTATGTTACAGGGATAGTTCACCCAAAAATTAAAATTCTGTCATTAATTACTCACCCTCAGGTCATTCCAAACCTGTAAGATCTTCGTTCACCTTCGGAACACAAATGAAGATATTTTGATGAAATCCGAGAGCTTTCTGATCCTATATAGACAGCAATGCAACTACCAAGTTCAAGGCCCAGAAAGGTAGTAATTTTATGACGCTACGAGAATACTTTTTGTGCACAAAGAAAACAAACATAATGACTTTATTCACCAATTTCTTCTCTTCCATGTCAATCTTCGACGCACGTTCATGAGAGTACCACAACGCACACGGATTTCATCAGAAATATCTTCATTTGTGTTCCAAAGATGAACGAAGGTCTTACGGCTTTGGGACAACATGAGGGTGAGTAATTAATGACAGAATTTTCATTTTTGGGTGACCTATCCAACAGAAATATATGTGCATCAAAGCTTTTATTTTCTTATTCTCAATTTTTTTGTTAAAAAAACAAAACAAAATCATCCGTCACTGAACAAAATAATCACTGAACAATGGACACGTTATCTATTGTTTTGATTTGTCAAGGACAACTTAAAATTCTCAAGATTATTTTGGAAAGTGAGCAGTTATTGAAATAATCAGTACATAATTTTCGAATAAGCACCTTGTAGTGTCATGACCTCAAGCACAAGACTAGTAATGTTCAAATTATCAATGTTTAAAATCATATCGTCGTTTCAAAATAGAAAAAGGCACCCATTTCACAGAAGCATACACCAGTACAGAAACTGGTGGACATCGGATCTCTCAGAACGGTCTGTAAAAGTGCATCCATGTCGAAATGTGATATTTGAGCTTATCTAAAGACTGCATAGATCGAGCATGCATCGAGAGCATTGTAACCAGTATTTATTTACAACAAATACATCTACGGTTCGAGATATTCTAGTGTCACAAAACAAATATGCACAATCAGAGGCAGAGAGAGAGAGAGAGAGAGAGAGAGAGAGAGAGACGGAGAAATCCTTGGATGAACAGAATGATGGGAGAAGTGTCTCCCTCAACATTCTCCTCCATCCCAAACCCAAATAATCCACTAATCCTATTTCTAATCAGTATTAGAGGACCCTCTCTTCCTCATACATACACACACACACACACACACACACACACACACACACATGCACCAGTGCTATTCAGCGCTTCAGTATGCTCTGCTGAGATATACTGGGAATTTCGTGTTTTCCTTTCCTTCACTCTCTCCCATGAAACCTATTTGGTTTTCCACTCTTTCAGGATCAATCGAGACTCTGGTTTGTTGATGCATGTGTGTATTTATGTCTATGCTGATAGTACTTGACAGTACAGCTGATAGTCACACTTCTTCACACATTCACACACATAAACTTAACATATTTTTCATTTTAACTTTGAATATAGATGTACTGTGGTATCAGTTCAGTAAATAAACAGGTAAATCTGGTATAAGAGAAGATTATCCCCATAGAGATACACAAACAAAAACACAAATCTGTATTTTACCCAGTTTTCTGTAAGATTTAGGCCTGAAACGTACTTTGTGTAGGTTTGTGAATACAGATGCTTTTAGGCACGCAAGCTGGAATTCATATATTGTTGTACTATCAGAGCGAAATGTTTTCAGTTATGTATCATTTGAGTATCTCAGATATTTCTCCTAATATTCTTTAGGAGGAGCCAAAACGAAAACAACTTCTTTCTTTCTTTCTTTCTTTCTTTCTTTCTTTCTTTCTTTCTTTCTTTCTTTTCAAAAGATAAGTTCTGAAGCTAGCCATCAAACTTCTCTGTCTGTATTTTTTGACAGCTGACCAGAGGCCAGTTTATATGTTTTGTTTTATAAAGTTATAAACTAAATGTGGATATTATAGCTTATATAATTTGGTCTTAGAAGAATTTGATGAGGAATGTTTTGGTTCATATGTTTTGGTCTGACTTTTTATTGCAGCGTAATTTGACACATTGTTGAGATGTCTTTTGAAGGTCCCCTTGAGAGAGACCTTTTCCTAAAACATGAAGGAAGCTATACTATACATTTTCATATATAACAGCTCATTTACTCTGTTTGAGAAAATATGTGTGATATTACCCCAATTTTTTTTTTTCCTTTCACAGTTACTATAACTATTTAGCTTCAAATAGTCGTATTTAACTATCACTAAAAAAAGGTCTTTTATATTATATTTAAGTGTTTTTTTCTTTCTATAAAACAAGTGCTGCCAGTTGAATTAAATAATCACATTTAATGTGATGATTTATGATCATTCCATAAATGTAAATATAACTGGGTCCTAAAAATGTATCACATTGAGATCTCCTGGGGGTCCCAAGTTTGAAAACCCATTATCTTGGTAAACATGTGAGATTACTAGGCTCTTTTTCTCAGAAGAAACATTTGAGAAGTAGAAGATTTGATCTCCATTCAATCACATTGTTGTCTATGAGGAACAACTGAGGTATTAAATAGAAATGGTTGGTGATTCTGCTTTCCTATGGATGTAATTCTCACTGTTGACACAAAGGACATTAGTGGATATATAGATTTATAGTCTTCTATGTTAAGCTTTTTTTTTTCTTTTAGTTCAAGTAAACTACATTTATCACAGAGCAACAACTATTTGGTAAAACAAGAATGCATACTTTATACAGCATTATGAGTTTATAATGCGCAGCCAAGCATTTGTGTTGGTTTTTGTGTACTTAGAATCTTAATAAATGACTGCAATAAAGGCATAACAGTTTTTTTTATTACCCCAAACCTTACACTCAAATGTTGAAATTCTGACATGTTCACAGGAGAACTCAAAGGTGGGTGAGACAGTAGAGTGTCGCCACGAAGATTCTGACATGATACATGTGTTAAAGCATATTTACCACAACATTTAGGCAGTAAAGTACAAGTGAAGCAATATATGACATTTCTGAGGTGATGAAATGTACTTTTACACACACACACACACACACACACACACACACACACACACACACACACACACACACACACACTGTCCCTAGAAGAATGACAGTGCAGAGTTTGTGGCCACTTTCTGTGTTATGCACTATCTATCAACACCATCGATGGTGAGTTCTGTGGAGGGTCAAACATGACAGAGAAAGTTCATGCTACAGTGCAAAGTCCTTTTCTGTAGACCTCTGGGGATTTCAGTTTGGATTAACTCTTCTGAAATCTAGTTAGTATCTTTGCTATCTACTACCTTCTAAGTTACTGCAGTGGTAGGCTACCTCATAAGTGACAGATTTGAAATGCTTTACAGAAATTTTGCACTCTACACTAATAGTCCTCATGTGAAACGCACATAGACTGGACTCACAACTGATTCTAATGGAGTTTGGTGTTAGCAAGTTGCTAAGCTAACAAAAGACCACACTATTAACCATAGGAATACACAGGACACACAAATAATGAGTCAAATAGCTCATTTACATATGATTGAACTAATTATGTTGATATTTTGAATTCATGAATCACATTTTTCTCAGCTCATCCACCAGAACTTGCATTGCATTCTGTATGAAAGGGGTTCAAATTATGAGACACACAAATATGACGTAGTCTCTCATTTTAATGAGATAAAAATTCAAAATTATGAGAAGTTCTTCATAATTTCAAAATATTACCTGCTGTAATTATGGCTTACCAAAGCATGATTTTCTTATATGTTAGAAATTGGCTTTCCTAAATTCTAAATTTGCATCATCTTTGAAAGGTTCATGCTGTTATTGAATTTGTCAGACAGCATATTGTTGTTGTTTACTGTGTTACACTATTTATTTACTCATTTTGTATAGTCCTTAAGTTTTTTTTCACCAATATCATTTATTTTAAGTTGTTCTCTGTACTAATTTATAATGCTTAGAGACTCATGCGGTAAACATACAGTGTCTGATTGTGTGCATATATGTGTGTGGTTTCTGTCTGCATGCATGCTCTCTGAAAGGTGTGTTTTTGTTGGAGACATACCTTCACCCCTCTAATTGAAGTTTGCCTTTTGAAATAATTAAGATAAGGAACGCAGACTAAATAATTGCTATTACGGTGAAGTAATTAAGTTACGTGCGTCCCCTCCCCCGTTTTTTTTTTCTTCCAATCAAAACACTGCAGCCAACACAGACACACACACACACACACAAAAAAACCTTTTAAAAATGCACGCTATTTGTGTTTTTAACCCTGGATGAAGTTCACACGCACACACACACACTCATAATGACAGGAAAGGGTTGTTGGTTAGGAAAGGCCTGAGGGCACCAGTGACCAGGTTAGAAAAGCAGAGGATCGCTATTACTGTATTTATTAAAACAAATTACAGCTTTGGCCAGGTCTCTAAAACATTTTTGTGTATGTGTGTGAGTGTGTACTTATAGTTTTGGACAAAACTTGCCCAGGATGTTCTTAAACCTGAAAAATCAGGAAAATTTGGGGAAAGGAAAAAGGGTTATTAAGGGTTTGGGTTAATTTGTCGTCATTATATTTATATTTTTATAACATTGAAAATCTTTTCTTTTTCTTTTTGAAATTAATAGTTTTGTGTGTATGTTCAAAAAAAGAAAATGGGAAAAGTGAATTGAAAAGCTATGTTTTTTTTAAACTTTTCTAAATATAAAAATAAATGTAAGTGTGTGTGTGAGTTGCCATGACTTGTTTATAATCTTTCTTTAATAAGAATTTCACATTTTAAGTCACGCAGCCCCTGGTAAACGTGTGTGTGTGTGTTTGTGTGCCCACATTACAGCAGGAAGCAGCTGTACCGCCGGCCTCTACTCCTGAGTACAGCAAAAATTCTCCCACACTTGTGAAGCTAAACTGCTCCTGTCTGTGTCAAAACATACTGATCTACATTTTTACATCTTGTCAAGAAAATGTGCAATCACCGCAGAACACTCAACTGAACAACTGACTAATCTACTGTCATCTCTGAAACCTGTATCATAATCATATTCATATGACGAAGTCATGTAGAGACTTGTAAGTTGGACTTTATAATGCTATACAGTATATTGAAGTGTTTTTCTTTTTGTGGTTGGTATACATGTGATTTCACTTGAAAATGTGTTTTAGGAAAATTGCACAACAGAACAGGTGTCACTAACAGTTTCTGAGAAGGCAGTTTGTGTGTGTGTATCTGTGTGTGTCTGTGTGTAGGGGGATGTGGTGAGGTGTTTGAGTTGTAGGTGAAGTTAATAAAGGACTGTGTAAAGGTTTCTTCCTCTCGTGGTTTAACCCCCTACCAGCACCAAATGTGTATGTGTGTGGATATAACACCTGACATTAAAACATTTGACATTTTCCCCCCTCTTTCTCATTTTCAACTACATATCAGTGGTATTTTATAGAAAATTTTTATAGGAAATTTTCTGCAAACTTAAGGTCATTGCACACTGAGTCCGAAATTTTTGCATGTGTTTTTCCGTTTTTTTCGTATTCCCCATCCTTTCCTATCAAAATGCATGCTACGGATGCGAAAACGCAGAAAATCGAACCTGATCCGATTTTTTTTTGACGGACGAAAGTTTCGGAGGCAGTGTGCAAACGTGATTGACACAACGTGAGGTCGTATTTATTTTTTAACGTGCGAAAATTTCGGACTCAGTGTGCAATGACCTTTACAATACATTCTCCTAGAAATCACTGAAATAAGTGCACATTTTTATACAGTAGCATTCAAAAGTTTAGGGTCAGTTATTTTATTCTATTTTATTTCCAAATAATCTGTATTGTGTTTTTCACGTTTTCTGATAGTTACATCCATGCTACTAACAGTGCATATAGTAAAGAGGCAGCAGAGAGCTTTTGTTTCTTTTCCCAAGCCTGCTGGCTAGATTTTGACCTGAGGACAGACAGGAAGTGAGACACAATGAGAAATATGAACCATATTCTACATTACATGCGTAGGCTAATCAATATACTATAAAAATATCTCTCTAATTGAAGAGGTCAAGATTACTCGTGACCCTTAAGATTGCTAGCGCCGACTTTCTTAACATCAAGGAAACAGATACGCCTGTGATAAGTAAGTATTCCTTCCTTTTGGCTCGGATTTACAATGAAGGGTTGTCAGTTCATCATATTTATTAACTAGATTTCATTTTATCTTCTAGTAAAACCTCACATATCTCCCTTACAATGAGGTGATCTTTCACTATAAGTGGATACAAGTCAGTACCTTATTATTTTGAATGCTGATTGTGCATAGCAACATATTAATAACACATTAATAACATGTTAATTACATGTTAATAGTATTTTTCCAATTCCATTTTAAATAATTTAATAATTTATTTATTCTAAATAGAAACTTTTCGGTTTCCCAAACCACCTGAGTAGTAACTTTCCATGACTTCCAAAAATCATAATAAAATAAATAAAATTATTTCCATAGAGCAATACATATTTTCCATGCCTTTTTAATAGACACTTGCTAAGCACAAACAGAACGACAATATGCTGAAGATGTGTTGCTGTGTTTGTGAGTTCAGCTTTTTGAAAGAATGCTGAATGATCATATGACCAGAGGCGATGCTGGTGATTGAAGCATATGGCTTATGTCGACAATAGCAGTGTGGTTTATGTTTTGGCATTAAAGGATTTGGTGGAATTACAGAGTGCTATAGAGGTTTTGTAGACATTGTAATTGGTTCATCGAAGGCTTGCAGCCAGCTGCTTCAAATTGGAGCTCAACATGGGTTAAGATACCAGTCAGCAGTGTATGAAGATGTTACGGTAATCGATCAGCTCATGTCAAGATGTACAACCAGTCATTAGTTGAGTTTACCAAGGCAAGCATCACTGTTACTATTGGTCATACTAATTTGAACAAATTTTGCTACAAACTTCTGTGTGTAACCTGTCACACAGTGTTTGTGGTATGGTAATGAATGATCATTTAGATCATGTAGCTTGGTGATGACATGAGTCTTGTTACTTCTCTAAGCAAACAGAGTTAAATTAATAAGAAAATGGCTGAACAAACAAACAAACTTGCATTTGAAGGAAGGATCACTATTTCTGCAATTCATGTTGGTCACTGTTATTATGGTTACAGGTGTTATTTATGGCTATCACAAATATAGAAAATGGGGCTTGAGTTTGGTTCTTTGGTCAAACAGTTTTTGTTCAACTGTTGTGGGAAGCTGTTGTGGAAACAGGACAATCCTGTATCTCAAAAAGTAGAACATGGTCCTAGAAGCACCAAGGTCCTGGGTTTGAATGCAAGAACTGATATCCCCACACACTTTAGAAATATTCTAGCTATTATCGTAACATCTTACAAACCTCGCATTATATATATATATATGGCATCGTCTGAGGTTCCAACTCAGTCTCACATAATGACAACATTATTCACATGGTGCAGCTGATTTGTTTCTTTTCGTATATGCAGTCAATTAGCTTGCTGCTCAGCATTCAAATACTCTGCTGTTTGCTGTAGCAGTTGCAAAGCGCTTCAGAAACCCTCCAACTTCCCCAGTTCCACTTGTATGGATCTGCTATGGGATGATTTTATGTGTGTTATTATATTGGGGTTATTTCATATGCCATATGTTATATGATCCATATATTTTATGTAGATCTATTGGCAGTAGCAAGTCTCGGTACTTACTTTGATGCAGCAGCAGCAGCGTCGCAGATCCAATTTCTGCCAAGGCCAAACACATTAACATTGTCATGAATATTACCATGCTAAACTCTCAGAGAGTTGTCATGACAGAATTTTTTTCCCCCCAAAGCAGTTCAGCTGATTTTAAAGATTTCTTCGGTCATGTCAATCACAGTGCTAATTGCATAAACAGCATTAAAAGAAATTCTAATCCAAAGTCCCAACATAAACCCTAACCTTAAAGTCAGTACAGTGTTGGAAGCACGTCCTGATAGATAACATTTCTGTTGCCAGGGTTGTATCACTCTACAAGCAATCACAAAGAACAATTTTAGAAACCACATAGCAAAGTGTTAAAAACCATTCAGAACGCTTTAGCTACTACATAGAATCACCCTAGCAGGAAGTTATCTCTTTGGAAGCAATTCAGAAGTAGTAACTTTGTAGTAACTTGTAATTTTGTATTCTATATCTGCACAATATGTAAAGAAAAATAAGATCACTAAGAGTAAATCTATTGCAAATGTTTATCAAGTGAGCAACAATAAGCTGTAAGCCCAGTTGGCATATGGGAAACAGTGGCTGTTGTCACCTGTATTAAAAGAGATTCTAGCTTGGGTTTCTGTTGAGGACATGCATGACGATGTCAACAATGCAGTCAAACAGTAAGTACTGCAAAGACATCCTTGGATGCAAGCCAAAGTCAAATTGCTATATCAAACCGAAAGTGAAAGAGTGAATGGGAACAGATTATGTCTGCAAAGAATTTCTCTTTTCTATTCTTTCTCAGAATCCCTCTCTTTCCTCTGTAAGGTATGTATTATTCTGATGAGTCCGCGCTCGTCTTAATTAGCTGCAGCGGAGGCTCATGAGAGGAAGGAGGCTGCAAATGCAATAACGTGGTTTGCTGAGCCGTAACTCGACACTGCCTTAAACCACGGCAGAGATGTGGCTGGCTGCCGGCAGAGAAAAGGAGCATGGGAGCACAGTACCTTATCCGAAACCTCTTCCTCACTATTACCTCTCACCCACACATAATTGAGGGCTGTGGAGGATAGTCTACTTTATTTTACTCTACACGTCTGGGGTGTATTCTCCTCTGCAGATAGATGAAATGAGGCGGAGAATGATGATTTTGTAGAAGACGAGGTGTTATTTTATATTAGGCAGTCCTAAGTGCTCGGGTAACTTTAATTCACTGTGTATGCCCATGTCGTTACCTTTTCTGTAAGCGCTCATTGGTATTCTTTCACTTCAGTCTTTTTTTCCCCTCCTTTAGACTGTTTTGCACCACATTTTCACCGGTCATGGGGGACGCCACTCGGAGTTGCACAAAAAACGTCCGTCATGGATTGTCTTCCTCCCAAATTTGAATTAGTGCTCTGATTACACTGAGAGGGGTGAGCGGGACACAGATGGATTATGGACGGGATCTGTAACTGATGCCGCTGCCAGCTTCAAATGGAAAAGACAAACAGTTAGCTGGCATTTCTCGTTCTTTCACACACACACACACACACACACACACACACACACACACACACACATGCTTGTAATAATCATATTTGTGTGGTTGCCCCAAGTAAATGTGTTCCCTGTTTCAAAAGGATCATCTTACAGATCAAAAACTTTTTTTTTTTTCCTTAAATTGTAGTGGTGCTGACTGGTGGCCAAGGCATTGTTTGGGAGTTATTAAGGTGTTCCACATATCGTGGTTGCTAGGTGGTTGATTACTTGCCAAAGTCAAAAGAACCCATGCACGCCCAATTATGTATTACATTCTGTTGTGCCTCTCCTTTAAGTATATAGGAATTTTTCAATATAGGCTCATTGGAAAACCATGGCTACATTTTTGCAAAACTTCAACTTCAACACAATATACTTATGGCCTCAAAACATTTTTATCACAGTGCATGAATTGTAAACGAATACATTTTGATGTTTGCATCACATATCTCCATATGTATGGCTTTTTGGACATGGTAAACTTGCTCGGTAGCCCACCTGGTACAGCATTGCACTTGCCATGTAGAGCACTCAGGTTAGAAAAAGAGCTTGAAGACTTGTACAAGCAAGCTAAAACAACATTTTTATCCCATGTTTGCTTTTGTTAACTCTGGTTTGGTTATAGGTAGGGTTTAAGAGCCCGTTGTAGAACAGGGGTTCACAACTCTGGCCCACTTTCCCACAGAGTTTAGTTCCAACCTTGATCAAACTCGCTTGCTAACAACTTTCTGGTAATCCTGAAGGTCTTGATGAGTTTGTTCAGGTGTGTTTGATTAGGGTTGGAGCTAAATTCTGCAGGAAAATGGACATTGAGGGCCAGAGCTGAGATCCTCTGTTGTAGAGCCTTCACCTTTTAGCACGACTTACCAGGTATTTCCATTTTTCCACCGGACATTTTCCAACTGCCTTGAAACATACAACAACCAATGTAATGAAAGTTTACAGAAGAAAGTGAATGCCATTGACTCAACATTTCACTTTGATGGTGTTGCAAAATGTGCAAGAAGCAACATATCACGTTTTGCAGAAATGTTGCCACAGACACATTTTTTCAATGAGTCTCGTTTGGATTTTTTCCATCCTCTATTGGAAATAGCACATGCGATTTCTTAGGAAAATAATAGCACCCTTATCCGTAACAAGGCGCATGATTTGAGGAAAAATTCATGTTTATAGCACCAGTATGTGGAAATGTTTTGAAAGTCCCCTAACCCTGAGTATGAGTAATATTAGTAGTAATTTTTGTTGAAGCAAACAATGCTAAATATCATCTCAAATGTATCTTACGTTCATGCTGGGGCATCATTAGACATCATCAACAACATTGTGCTCTGTTTTTGTAGGTACAATATCCATATATTGCAACGTGTATCCAGGTTGACTGTTTGCCTACACAATAGCCTGAGGGAATAATTTGTTATCTTAACTTTGATGCCGCCAAATGTTCCTGTGAACGATACCGTTCATGCATCAAAGTCAGGCGTCTTACCAGCTTGTTTGTTTACTGTCTGACTCTCATAAATTTTAAGATGCAGACCAACTTTGAGTGTCTGTGCCAAGTGAAACAAGACTAATGGGAAGACTATAATTTTGTTGGTGCCTATGCTAACGGAAAGTGACGAATCTGTATAAATTCTCCAGACAACAAGAGGGCAGTTTTCTGAGAGATAAAGCACAAGGTGAACCAAGATTTTCCCTTAGTGAGGCTGACTAGTCAGTTAATATGAATTTGTCAGTTTAGTTAAATTTTTAGCACAACATACTAAATATACTGACATTTCAGTTGATTTTTCAACTGGCAGGTGCTTTTATCCAAACCAACTTAAATTACATTCAAGGCACACATTTTATCAGTGTATGTACAGTATTCCCTGGGAATCAAACCCATGACCATCTAGGATTTGTTGTTAGCATTCTGTGCTAAGCACACTGGCTAAGAAATGCAATTGATTGAGAGTATCCTAAACCAGTCTAATAATACAGGACTTCGTGTTCAGAAAGCCCACCAATTAGTCTGTTTTATTAGCTATTTTCACCATATATATGGTCATTAAGTAAAAGTGTGAATATTTGTGCAACCATCTGATTGATATTGTGATAGGTAGCCTTAAAAGATGCAGCAGTTACCACAGTTACAGCTTTTTAGTGAAACCTAAGCAGAATTTTAATGGCTTTCTGCCATCCCGTACCAGGAGTGATATGTAATATATATTTATTAATTTTAAATTTATATAGTTTATAAATATATCAAATTAAAAATAAAGTGAAATATTATACTATAATTAAATATAGCATTAAATAAATGAATAAATAAATGATTATTTTTATATATTACATGTTTATCCATTTGAAATGTATAGATATTATATATAATTTATAAATTTATAAAATTCTGTAATGTACCAGGAGTGATAGTAATTATATATATATATATATATATATATATATATATATATATTATTAATTTAAAAATATATATTTATTATATATTCATTTTTATATCAGTTTATATGTTTTTATGTATTATTATATGTATCATTTAAAAAATGTTATATTTAATTTATAGATTTATACATAATTACAAATAAATTAATAAATTATGTAGATTTGTATTAAATACTTATTTAAAATCTTAAAATCAAATAAATGAAAGTGTACAAGAATATATAATATAAAAGAATGCATAGAAAAAGAAAGAGACATTTGATAAAGGTAGATACACAATATTTTTATGAAATCTCAAAAGAAGCTGTGCTTCATGGAATCTTAAAGCAGGTGCCACTGGTGTATATGCATGGGATCTGTAAGGAAATGTACAGCTAAGCTTTATGTATTTACCTTTCAACACTGGTTTTCTTTCTCTGTGTCTTTCTCGCGTCGTTTCGGTCTATTTTTAGACCCAAGGCTTGACGGCACATGCTATTTAAGGGTGGAAGTTATGCCAGCTATGACCAAATGTGAGAATGAGACCATCTCAGTACACCACTCGTGGTAATTCTCAGTCCATTCAGATGGACATGTGAGAGTGTGTGTGTGTGTGTGTGTGTGTGTGTGTGTTGCAGAAAGGCATCACCACAATTCATTGCTCTGAGCACATTTGCAAGTTTTAACAGTGTCTAGTCCAAAAGGCATTTCTCCCACGCTCAGACCTTCATTTTCCAGGGAACAGGGCTCTATTTTCCTTTTCTTTCGTTCATTCGGTCTCTCTCTCCCCCTCTCTCTGCTTCCTCCCAATAATTCAGTCCAATTCAGGGCATGACCGCAGACTCTTACAGTAGCGCTAAATGTATTGAACTCTATATTTAGAAAAAAAAAAAAACTGCTATAGCAATACATCTCGCATACCCTTTCAACACATTCTGGTCAGCTTACACACACACTGCCTTTAAGTCACGTCAGAATGATCATATTTACGAGATGAGTGCACATGAATGGCAACACAATGTCATAATTACTAGGGGGATTTTCATTGAGTTCAGGCTTTGTGAGTTGGAATGTGTCATTTAAAGAATAATGGTAGTTGCTAATTGCTATTAAATATGTTGAACTATAGTTGTGAACGCTGACTTTTCAATTAATTTATACTGGAAAAAGGGGGAAGTTCTGATTTTACTTTCTTTTAGTTCTTGAATTTGATTGTAGTTCCTTAAAGCAGAAAAGTGTAATTTCGAACAGACTCATGCCATTGGTTGCTAAGATGGTTCAGTGTATTTAAACAACTAGATGTACAAAATTATTTTAATGACTCTTATTAATTGATTCCTAAGTATTCTATGGCAAACTCTGTTTCTAATGGGTATTTTTAACTTCTCACTGTCGTATAAACAGCTACTTTAGTTAACGTATTAGGATGTCTCATAAACCTTAAGTACAGGCAGTTGTGGCCTAATGGATAGAGAGTCGGCCTTGTAACCTGAAGGTTGTGGGTTCGAGTCTCAGGTCCGGCAGGAATTGTTGGTAGGGGGAGTGAATTACCAGCGCTCTCTCCACCTTCAATACCACGACTGAGGTGAGACCCTTGAGCAAGGCCCCAACTGCTCCCTGGGTGCTGCAGCATTGGCTGCCCACTGCTGTGTGTGTGTGTATTCACTACTGTGTGTGCACTTGGATGGGTTAAATGCAGAGCATGAATTCCGAGTATAGGTCACCCTACTTGGCCACACGTCACTTCATTTCACTTTCAGTAATTATTCTTAGTTTATTTTGAGTAGTGACGATTTGTGGTTTAATGGGTAAGCCAGATGTTCATTCAGTTACCGTTCACACTGATTCAAAAACGATTGACGGTGACTCACTGATTCCGAAAAGTTCTTTTGACTGAGTCATAGGAGTCATTTGTTCATAAGTCAGTCAGAGTTGACATCGGCGAAGAAACTGTTAACAGAACTGAGCATACTGAAAACAAATTAGTTGCATTCAAAAGAACTTAGTTTGTATGCATTTTGTGTACTTTTAATGAAAAATAGCAACAGAAAACAATACTCTTTTAGACAAACTTATCTTTCCCATCATTCTCTGGGTATGCACAGATAATGCATCTTCATGGCAAGTTGCCAAAATAAAAGTTGATTTAACTTGAAGCTATGACAGAAATGTTACTGCATAGTAAAAATATAATTCTCATAATAACAATTATAATACAAACAGGATATTTTTTTCATCAATGTTTTAATTCACACAGCACAAGTTGTGTTGTGCAGAACCTTATTTGACAATGAATTATTATTATTTTTTTAAAGCTGTCATTGTCTTAAAATAGGCAGTTGCTATCAAGTAGGTTAACACAATGAACACTGAACAGGTAAATTAATATACTCAGTGATACGGGGAAAAAATATGGTGATTTCTGGTCATTTCACCCATCAGTAAGTGAAATAATTTTATTTTTCAAGTCGTAGTTCAGAACTTCACAGGAGGACTTGAAGGGGGATACACATATATACATTTCTACACTAAACGAGCAGAAATGTGTGTTTTTGTGGTATGTTTGTATATATGTGGAGCTTGAATCATCCCCCTATCAGATCGATTTACAAAGCCCCTTGATGTGGCCACACCCCCTCCATGATCTGAGATCTGATTGGGTCACATTTCGCAGTGCCTTTAGGTGAAGGGCTGATGCCAGGGGGTTGGGTGGCATGGAGTGGCAGACACTGGGTACTCAACTGTGCCAAGCGCTGGCACCCTGCCCTATGAGAAGATCTCTGGAGAGCTACACACACACAGACACACAGCATGTTTTGGCCGTCTGGCTGTGCGAGGAAGCTTCACTCACCTTTAGGGCTGTAATACAGCTGACAGAAGTATGTACCAAGAGTGTTTGTGTGTGTGTGTGTGTGTGTGTGTGTGTGTGAGAGAGAGAGAGTTTGCAGATAAATTGTGTATTCAGTGAATTCACTCATTTCACCAAATCTGTTAACACAACACGTTTATTATGTGACATATTTTGTCTAATTTTGTCTACATATTGTGCGGGCATGCATACACATTAGCTTATACAGTTATTGACATGATTTTCTTAAATAATCCTGGTCTCATTGTGCAGGATTCATCAGTGCATAAAAAAGCCAAGAACAAATGACTCGGAAAGGACTATAATTGCTGCTAATGTAACGTAGACTGCACAGGTTATTGGATAATCAGTGAGACCAACAAAGTTTGATTCACAAGCAAATGACTTCTTATGAGTTTGTTTTATAGATTGTTCAAGATTTTCTCTCTTTTGTTGTTTGATTAACATGAATGACAGACAGCAGGAATTTTAGACTGCTGTCACTTTAAGAGCTTCTCAGATCCAATATACTGTTAAACGTGTTCTCTTTCACTGCTGATTGCATTTCAACGGTTTAAAATCACTAGTTTTTAAACCGCAATGCTTAAAACACGTGCCAACGATATGTTTTCATGACAGCAAAGCAACGTCATGTGAGCATGTAACCGCGATAGAGACGATAGTCCAAAATCTCTACCAATTGACAAATTTCTACAAATTTCTATATTTTATACACTTCCACATCCTCGTAAACCAAATAACTTGAAGAAGCATACTAAACAGTTTTTTTTACATTCAAAAAAATTCCATTAGTTTTCTGTGAGGGGTGGGTTTAGGGTAAGGGGATAGAAAAAACAGTTTGTACAGTATAAAAACCACTACGCCTACAAAAAGTCCCCATAAACCACATATGCAAGTGGGTGTGTTCATATGTGTGGGTTTACAGTGTACATATAATCCTAGTCAGGTCTGCCTACTTTGCACAATCCAAGTAATTCTGGTGGATATAATAAAATGGTCTTTTAAAAAAGAAAAAAAAAAAATCCAGATCAACCTATATGTGTATTTACTTTCCTCTGGCCTTTTTCTCTCTGTCACACTCAGACATACTGTGATGAGAGTATTTAGCCAGAGAGTTAATTTAGCAGAATACTATTGAATTTCATCAGAATGGCTGTGCTATATCTAATGAAAACGTTGGGAAAATCTCTCGGACCATATAAAGTCTTTAGGATTATCCAACATCTATACAAATAAAGCCGTTCATCGCATTAAAGCAAGACACTGTTATAAATAGACACTAATACCAATGTAGTTTTCAAGGGGACACAAAACTGTATGTTGCTTGATTGCATTTCCCCTCTCCTGCGATAATAATTATATACCCTCCATAGTGTACACTTATGCCATGTTCTCTACCATATTACCCAGGCATATGATCTGGTTCACTTTTTCACACCCAGAAAGAGAATATCCTTATGTGTCCTACTCAACACACACACACACACATTCACTTATTCAACAGTCAATCACTTTTAGAAGAAGAAAAAACGAGATTCCACATGGAAGTCTTTCGTTCTTTGCTCTCGCTCTGAGATGGCAGTTTGTTGGAACGCTGGGAGCGCAGCTTTACCATGGCAACCTCTCTCTCATCAAAAAAGCCTCCAATCGGCCTGAAATCAGCATGCAAAATGCCACTCAACCCTGTAGCCTTTATTAAAGTTTGCAGGGACTCAATTTGCAGATAGCAATCGTTTTCCTATTAAAAAGCACAGTGTAAGATAGTTTTTTCCCCCTTCTCTCTCTCTGTAAATCGGAGGGAGGGGGAGAGCAAAAGAGAGGGAGAGAGAGGGCTAATCAGCATAGGCTGATGTGATTTCGCTGTCACAAATCCCGCCTGGGGCTCACACAGCCCCGTCGAGCTAGTGGAACCGCGGCGGGCTTAGCGGTCGCCGCGGCGACTTAGCTCCTCAGTAGAACATCCCCCCTCGCCGCCACCCCTCTGCACCCACACCCCAAACCCCTCGCCGCTGATGGGGTGCACGCTGATAAGACCGAGCGATTCTGATTGGCTGCTTCGCTCATCTCCCGTTTGGAGATGTTTTTGTGTGTGCGCGTGTGTCTGTGTGACCTGTAGCTGCTACATAGGAAGCTCTTGGGGATGCTTTTATGTGATTCTGTGTCATTTGTTGAGAGGGAGAGACAGAGAAATAGAGTTGCCAATGAAAAGGTGATGAGAGGGGGTGGAATTGGGCCACACTCCTGAATTGACCCTCGCCGAGGGGGGAGACATCCAGTTTAAACCCGCCTCGGTCTCTCTTTCCACCCGATTTTCCAATTTTCGCTTCAATCTCTATGACTTGGTGGATGTGAGACAGATCAAAATACGATGTTAAAATGCACTTTTAATAATCGGGCCTTAAAATCGACACGAAACGGCTCTCCAAACTCATTTGACTTCTGTAATGGTAAGTGTTTCAGAGTGAAATTGTGAAAATTAGAAAGAAAAAAAAATGTAGGGTGTGACTTGATTTTGTCCATAGGGAATTGATTGGTTGGTGAAAAGTACGGAGGCCTGTTTCTGCCTCAGATTAAAAAATAAAACAGAAAAAAGATAGCGAAACAAGGTCACGTTGTGAGATATTGTTTCCAAAAAAATTAAAAAAGTCACAATTCCAAAATAAGTCACAAATATGAGATTTAACATCACACTGTGAGAGATATAGTCATAACTGTGAAATTTAACGTCATAAGAAAAGTCGCAATTGCGGCACGTAAAATCACACTGTAAGAAAAAAAACCCAAGGTCGCTAACTAAAAAGCCTAGAAATATGACATTTAACATCCCCCCCCCCCCCCCCCCCACAAATGCAAGATTTAAACTCTCACTGTGAGTTATAAAGTCGCAATGATGGAAAAACTAAGTTGCAATAGTTACATAGTCAATACAGTCACAATATAACTTTAAACAAAGGAGTTGCAAACAACATGTTACATTGTTATAAAATATAGCTAAAAAATCATGCTGAAAGAATTGAAAGTAGAATTTTTAGCATATAAGCTGCACTACACAGCATGATGTAGTTTAACATTTTATATGGTTAAATGGGGTGAGTGTGTAAGACGAGGGGGCACTATTACAGCAGTGTATACTGCGACAAAAGCATGTGACAGGGCGACAGTGATCAGAGGACTTTGGGTGATTGGAAATGTAATGTCACATTGTGAGACAAAGTCGAAAGCTGAAATTCTTCAAACTTTAAGTAACATTTGACCTGTGTCATGGCGGTATAACCCTTTTGATATACTGTATATTTGCAGCATTAAAGGCTAATCTAAACCTCTGCTTAGTATCCAAGATTTATATTTGGCCTGCGTGTGCATTTTTGTACATTCACAAAATCCCCACAGATCTGTCGTGGGAAACTATATTCACTTCTACACAAATACCATGAAATCATTATCAAAATATGTGTGGAAACCAAGGCTTCAGTTTCACTCTGTGTGTGTGTGTGTGTGTGTGTATACGTGTGTGCATATTTTTCTTGTTAATAGAAAGGTTGTAGCCAATCTGCTTAGTGTAACAGTAATTGAATTCGATTCTAATGGCAAGTGGCATGTGTGCGGTGAAACATGACACCAAGTGTAAGAGAGAAAGAGAAGGTCTTTAAAACCAGGAATGGTCTGGCTATAACTGAAACTGTAAGGGACAGTTCACCCAAAAATGAAAATTCTGTCATCATTTACTCACCCTCATGTCATTCCAAACCTACATGAAAGAAGATGTTTTAAAGAACATTTAAACTAATTTTGTATGTACAATGAAAGTCAGTGGGGTCTAAAACATCATTGGACACACATTGACTTTCATTGTATGGAGAAAAATATTGTATTCACCAAGGATGCATTAAAATGATTAAAAGTGACAGTAACAACATTTATATTCTTACAAAATGTTTCTATTTCGTATAATTTGTTCTTTTGAATTTCCTATTTATCATAAAATCAAAAAAGTATCAAATTTTAAAACAAAAAATCAAGCCGCACAGTTGTTTTCACATTGATAATAATAAGAAATATTTTTGAGCACCAAATCAGCATATTAGAATGATTTCTGAGGGATGTGACATTATTTCCATGACGTTTAATGACCAAAAATAATACTACAACTTGTTTAGCATACACCACTAATGGCTGAAAAAGCTTTTTATGGTGATTGTGTGTGAGTGTGATGGAAAGTGCGATAGAGTAGAGTGTTCCTTTATGACAGGCCTTGTACTTGGTACCAATCTATTGATCTTTTGGCACCATTAGTGTAAATGACCAATCAGATGCAGGCTTCCTAAACCAAAAACCTGTCACAGTCTGATGATGTCATAAAACTCTTAACCGATCCTTATCAGGGTTTACTTGAGCCAGTGCACTCTCTCTTTGTGAGCGCGTGTGTGTGAGACACAGAGATAGATACTGTCATCGCTGATATACAGCATTAGTGCAGATACAAAGAATAAGTCACAGCAAACTCCTCCCAAGAACAAGATGATTAAAACATCTTATCCCTGTTTCTCAACAATCAAGAAATAGGCAGATATGAGGAAACAGAGAGAGTGTGTGTTTTACACCGACCTGGATCATTGTGATTTCATATTTGTGTGCATCAAGCAGATCCTCGCAATCTCTTCAGTCTTATCGGCATATTTCGCCTGTTTATCGCCGTGTTTATTCCGACGCAAAACCCTCGCTGATAATACACTTCTCTGATGCAAATAGCTTCCTAGTGTTTTTCCCAAACTTTGAACAGACAATTGTATTTAAAACAAAAGACAGGGTTAAATTGGCTTTTGCTTCAAATGTTTACGCCTATTGCTGTTTACGTCTATATATACGTTTATTTATATATCTGTGTATGTTTCACCTTCCACATAGACGTAACAAACACATGTTTACATGTATGTTTACATATACAGTATACTGAATTCTAGTATATAATGCAAAGTAGTATGTTTATTGTTAATAGCTAGGTGTATTTTCAAACAACAAACTATTTTTTTTTATAAATTTCAATTGACAGTTTAACAATGTTTTGTCACTGTTTTTGCGTGCAAAATATAGCATGTTTAACTGCATGTTTTTGCTTACATTTTGCATACGTTCATTTACGGACGTGTTTATTTTATCATTAAACTGTTGATGATAATACACTTCACCAACGTAAATAACCTAATATTGTTTTTTCAAGAATCAAACTGACAATTTTATTCGAAAGACATCATGGTGCATATAGAGTTTAACAACGTTTTGTCACTGTTTTACATGCAAACTAGAGATGTTTTTGGTAACACTGTAAGGTCTGTTTTGGGGTTTGCTTCATGTTCATGTTTTCATGTCTTTTATTTTGAAGTTTAGTTAGAGTTCCTGTTTGTTTCATGCTTCCCTTGCCCACAGGTCTCCTTGCTATTGGTTCCCTTGTTCAATGTGTCATGTTCTGATTGGTTGTCTTTAGTCATGTGTCTTGTTTCCCATTGGTTGTTTCTTGTCATGTGACCCTGATTGTTTGTTATAAGTAGCC